>CAKAKR010037738.1:0-23505 GCA_916700685.1 Adelosebastes latens
AATCAATCAACAACACAAAACAATGACAGATATTGTCCAGAAACCCTCACAGGTACTGCATTTAGCATAAAGAATATGCTCCAATCATAACATGGCAAACTGCAGCCCAACAGGCAACAACAGCTGTCAGTGTGTCAGTGTGCTGACTTGACTATGACTTGCCCCAAACTGCATGTGATTATCATAAAGTGGGCATGTCTGTAAAGGGGAGACTCGTGGGTACCCATAGAACCCATTTACATTCACATATCTGGAGGTCAGAGGTCAAGGGACCCCTTTGAAAATGGCCATGACAGTTTTTCCTCGCCAAAATTTAGTGCGAGTTTGGAGCGTTATTTAACCTCCTTCACGACAAGCTAGTATGACATGGTTAGTACCGATGGATTCATTAGGTTTTCTAGTTTCATATGATACCAGGATCTTTACTCTACATCCTAAAAATCGCAAGTCGCATTAATGCGTTAAAGAAATTAGTGGTTGTAGATGTTTTGGCTTCCCTTTTGGGGAGTTGTCATGCCGCTGCGTGCGCAAACTACAGCGGCATCCTGTGAAAAACTTTCCTGAGCGTCATGGCTACAGTCCAGAGTAAAAGAGTAATATACAACAGAAAATCAAATGTCTGGAGAAATTTGATTTATATTTTGCTTTTAGGAGATGCAGTGAATTCAGGTGGAGAAGAACCGTATTTAAGTCTTATTTTGATGCAGCAGGAATGCAGCACAACATGGAAGTGAAAGCAGTCATCGGTTTACTGAATATTTTGTCCCTAAAAATCAATGAATAATTGTGATAATGATCTCAACATTGATCACAAATAATCATGATTATCATTTTGGTTATAATCGTGCAGTCCTACCTCAAAGTCCTCAGTGATTCTGAATCATAGTCTGCAGCAGACTCCACCAACCAAAACTCTCAGCTAATCATGATCATGCAGATTAATATGAGTTCAAAATAAAGGAAAATCCTTCATATCTGCTGTGCACAGACGCTCCACCAGCAGCCACGCTGCCTGTCCATACAGAGGCTTTACACCACCCTCAAACAGAACCACACATCACTGATGCCATGACTTAATAACATGACAGCACTGTGTTTTACTCCATAACGTACAGTAAGTCTCTCTCTGCAGGAACAGGATACAGTAGAGAAGCAGCAGACAGGGAACAACACCTAGCAACGAAGTCTGTTATCGGCGACGCGTCCGACTGGGTTTCTAATTCAGGACGGCCCGACTCTGTTGTAAGTAACCCGCCTCCTGAGGCGAACTGTGCGGCGGTTAAGAGCTCCAGTAAGAGTTGCTCGGCGGTCAGGAGCAGCAGACTGGGATTGTACTGGGGAGGTGAGAAATGTGTGGAGCTGTGTGAATGTGAAGTGAACGTGTGAAACTGAAGCAGGGAGCTGCTGAAAAAAAGACCGACCATGTGTCACCGAGCCACGGATAAATACAGAACGACTATAAAAGACAAACTAAAATAAACTAGGACAACAACTGACAGTATATTCTGTACAGTAGTAAGCAGTGATGTTGCTAGGTACACGTCCTGCGCCTCTGACACATTCCAATCCAAAAGGACGCACTATCAAAGAAACTCACTATCGACGTATCCAGGGGACGCGCCGTACTTTGTTTTTCCCTGATAATGCTTCATTATGAACAAATCAGGTAGATTTCCTGCTGTGATTTTCAGAAAAGGAAATGAGACATTATGCTCTCTAGGAACCTTCATTCTGCCTCTTTCAAACTATTCAAACAGCCCTGATGTTGTTTGGGTATTATTGTGTGTACTTCTACAACAGTAAGTGTGTGTATGAGGGTGGAGGTCAGGTGTGCTGCTGTTTACAGAAGGACGGCAAGTATAGGTGGAGCATGAACGCAGATTCACATACACACAAACACACATACACTTTAACATATAAACACAGGGAGAGCTCCCTTCCTGTCCTGATTATAAGCCCCGCCCTGAGCAGGAACCAGGAAGTGGTTGTCCATTAAAACTCCTGACAGGTGACGGATCCGTCTGGTTTCTGTGTGGCAGCATTCCTGCTGTCAACACCGAACCATAACCACCGCTGTGTGAAACGTGAAGGGGGTGTCTCATTGTGTATTTCTACGCCCAAGTGCATACCACACATCGCCCAATTATGCACACAGCAAAACACTCCACTGCTTAGTAGTACGCTGGCATTCCTTAGAGACAACATCATGTCTGAAGGTCGCTGCCATCTCCAGTCTCTAATAATTAATAAAGTTTCATGATGGCATCTCTGTGCAGAGAAGAGCTCAAGAGACAGAAACACTCTGGTGGTGAGTAGTTTACATGTTTAAGAACAAGTTGTGGTAAAGGTGAAGCTAATTCACTGCAAAGTCTTGACACCACAAGGCACACATCGGATGAACATATCTATTGGCCCACCTAGACGTCAAGACTGGTGGGTCCATGTGTACAAAGTCATATCGAGAATGACTCAAGATCCCTGTGCACATCTCTTGCCCACACCAGGCATACGTAGTACTGCGTCGGATTGCACGTAGCATGTCATTTCTTTGGATTTGGACCAGCGGTTTTAAAATCCTTTGTCAGGCGGTCTTTGATTTATTCAATAGCCGTGATTCAATAGTTCCATATAAGTTTGGCCCAACACAACCGCATGGCTCTGATGTCTAATCAAACGTCTGCGGTGCCCGGCGTGTAGTCACGTTTTTCAGGAGGTGTGCGGCGCGTCTCCGCGTCTCTCTGCAAGCTCTGCAAACCATCTCTGCAGCTCTGCAGGAGCTTTTCCGCAAAAGTATAAAAAGACACCAAATAAGTCCGGCTGAGTTTCAGGGATATTTTGTGTAAACTGATGCAGAAATACGCAGAATATTTGACATGCAACAAAGTCCACGGCCGCACTCAAACCAGGGACGCCACGACCACATTGTTAGCATTCATTCTTAATTTCAAGTCATTCAAGCAGCTTAAATAATTAGGATTTTGGGACTGTTTTCTTTATGCGTTTGTCCAAGGACAGAACTCACCTCAGCTAACACCTGCTTTAAGTTGCTCTATTGTAAAGGCTTGCTACAGAGGAGGCTTTTCCAGCTGTGTTTTCCGTCACGCAGTTTGTCTCACACCAGCCCGTGCGCATGAAAAGGCGTATAAATGCCACGATAATGCAAAAGGCGTTTAGCATGCAATAAGTGCGCCTGATGCAATGTACAATTGCAATAAATGCTACGGTAAGAGTTAATGTCGTAGAAGAAAAAGCGACAAAGACCACTTATTACCCAACAAATACAGGACATTTAACCAGGAGAACCCGTGTGAGACCGTTGTTGACCGGTGTTTTGTTTCGTAAGTTACGTTAGTGCCGTTTTTTTATTGACGTTTGTGACATGTTTTCTGTAGTTCTGTTACGTTGTTTCTGTACGTGTTTTACTTAGTTTACGTACTTATTTGAAGCCCAACCTTGACCTTTTCCCTTACCCTAACTAAGTTGTTTTCTTACCTAAAACTGCGGATGTTTGCATCATGTACAGATGGCACGCGAAAAGGCTAAAATGTGTACTCATGACACGCAGAATGTCCGTGTGATGTCGTGGTATTTATACGCCTTCCTGCGAGACCGAGTTTCTCACATACTTCAAATCTTCTTCCTTCTGTTTAACACATGTTAACTACAGTGATTGTACATTGAGATGCTTTCTGCCATCCATAATTTGCATTCCTCTACTCAACCTTCTTACAACTCGCTGGAGTGAACAGGTCATTCAACAGGTGGGGCTGTCACCTTTTATTTGAAATGCTCTCTGATCTGTTGCATGCCTTGTTGACCTGTCGGTAAACTGGGTTATTGCTGCTTTATTCACTGAAGACAAAAAGGAGAAAACAGGCTCTTTTTTTTTTTTTAAATGCATGTGCTTTGCAGTAACTCTGAGGCAGCGGAGGCACCATGAATGAACGGAGTGATCAATATAAATAGTACAAGGTAGTTTAAGATGAGGCTGACTTGAATTATAAAAAAGTGACGGCATATCTGACTTTAATAAGTCACACTTTAAAACACGGTTTAAACTGATCTGTATCAAAGTAAGTTGCGCCTAATGAAGCGAGACTTTCATCAACAAGCTTCATCAGTGAATCAACCTTCTTATCTGTGTATCATAATCAACTGAATACGAGTACTTTTAAGTGGATATGAGCAGTTACAACATTCACACACACCCCCTCCCCTCCTCCCCTCCTCCCCTCTTACCCTTGAGCAGTGGCAAGGGCGTGAGCTCTATGGGTTTGCCCTGAGAGCGGAACTGGGACGAACTCTGCGACCGCTTCTGCTTGGCCTTCCTGACAGACTTCCGTGAAAATCCGTCCACTTTGTCCACAGATGGAGACGTGGTGGCTGCCGAGGACATAGCCCTGCTGGGAGAAACACACAGGAGGGGTGAGGGGGGAGAGCGGTTAACACAATCACATTAGACATGCGTTTAGAGAGCGCTCAGTGAACTGAGGGCAGAGTGATTAACCACAGAGTTTTACACAACTCACACTGGACTTCAGCTCCAACAGTATTCATGTTAAAACAGATTTTTATCCATTAAACTTGATTCATATTAAAAGACTCGCGATTATCAAAGTGCCTTCAAGTTTCATCACTTGAGATTGAGACATTTTTCTGAATATTTGGAGCCCCAAAGGGTTTGATATTAAGACATAAATAGAATCGATAAATGAAACAATAAATTGTGAAATTATTTGATGAATTATTAAAACTCAATTCATTGTTATGTCATCATTATTTTCTAATGACACTTCTAAAGATACTAATAAGATACAATCGTGCAGCCAAAGAGCTTGAGTTTCAATAATTTATATGAAAGTATTTTACAATCTAACTGTATTTATTAATATGATTATTCCACATCATCTTATAGGGATGTCACCACAACCGATACTTTGGTACCAAGTCGATGCCAAAATTTCTACCGTACGACAGGTACCGTTGGGGCTTGAGACTAACGGCGTCCCGTCGTCCCAAGGACGATAGAAAATGTGTTTGGGACGCAGTAAACTCACTATTGACGCACCATATTCTTCAACTGATAATGTGATATTGTGAACAACAAATCCGTGTTGAAATTGGCAGGACGAGAGCTAGTTAACGTTAGCTGTTAGCAACTCTTGTCCTGCTGATTCAGTAAAAAAATGTATCTATTGGGCGAAGGTGATTTCTAAGGCTATCATTAGGGGTGGGGAAAAAAATTAAATTCAACTCTGTATCGTGATTTTTTATTTAATTTTAAAATAAATTTTTTTAATGCCAGAATCA
The DNA here is from genome assembly GCA_916700685.1 of Adelosebastes latens. NCBI lineage: Eukaryota > Metazoa > Chordata > Actinopteri > Perciformes > Sebastidae > Adelosebastes > Adelosebastes latens. Next base: position 5,311 of record CAKAKR010037738.1, read on the forward strand.
ATATATTTGCTTCATTTGAGTTGAAAAAGTGAACAAAAATAAATAGCGATATCGAAACGCAATACTTAAAAATCACAATACATATCGAATCGGCCACTAAGTATCGTGATGATATCGAATCAGGAGATCGGTGTCTCGTCCCAGCCCTAGTCATCATGATGTGTTCAAATGTAATCTTACAAAATGGAGTTTTTGTTAAGTAACTTGAATAAATCCAGTTCTTTGAAGGAGATGTTTTCACAGCAATATAAATTAGATAATAGAGGGAATTATGATTGTTTCACTTCCTAACAAAAAGCAGTATGCAAACTGTAATAAAGGATTTATTGTTTTACTTATGTTTTTTACCGCTGTATCAAATTGGTATCGAGAATCATGGAATTTCACTTGTATTAGTATTGACTACCAAATTTCTGGTATCGTGACATCCCTACTGTCTTATGTCTTATTTTTTTTTTAACTCTTTGGGGCTCCATGGGAATGCAAATTCAAAATCATTCATTTGTTGTTGCTCAAATCACCAAACAGCCATTATCATGCAGCTCCACAGCCATACGTTTGTTTTGTTTTTTTAAACATCCCCACTGACTTCTTTTTTCACTCTGTGTCAGTCCACCTTCCTCCAGCATTTTAGTAGTCTCACAACAAACCTGTGCAGCCACAGCAGACAGCCTCCTTTCCCAGCATGGGAGACTATTTAGGCCTTAGCTGAGGCCTGGTTACAGCACACAGTTTAAAACACACCACTTTCCCACCTGCTAACGGACCATCACACACACACACACACACACACACACCAACAACACCAGTCAGACCCACAATAATGGAGCTGAGGCGTCGGCACAGTGGGAGGAAGCTGAGGAAACGTCCACTGATGTGTGTTTGCTGCTGATTACGTCTAAAAAAAACCTCTAACAGACAGACAAGAAAACACAAGCTGCAGCTGAAGTCACACTACTTTTCTGATCCGCACCCTGAAGCTTCATTTAACAGTCAATCTAATTATTTTATTACTCTCTGTGTCATCAACTTCCACGCAAGTTAGGACAACAATAACTGGCATACTTGTTAACCCTCTCGATTTTACCGAGAAACTCTTGTTTTTCATCGCCCTCTCTCGGTTTCCTCTCGGGGTCACAGTTCTCCCGTATTTCTCCCGATTTATGACACATTTTCACACCTCTTTCTTTTTTTTTCGTTATCACAACCTGTTTCTGCCGTGTAGCGTGTATAAGCCATGCTGTTTCCACCCGGAGAACAATACAGCTACACCTAATGTTTGTTTATTAGCGTTGTGTATTGGCAAGAATCTGGCATGAGGGCTGGGTGATGACCGAAAGAACTAGATTGCGGGTAAAAGCGGCCGAAATGGGTTTTCTCAGGAGGGTGGCTGGCGTCTCCCTTAGAGATAGGGTGAGAAGCTCAGTCATCCGTGAGGGACTCGGATTTAAATCTAATTTTAGGACAATTGTCATGGCATAAAGAACACACCACCATATGCATCAAATCTGAAAATCTTTTTTGATGCAATCAGAACAGTGGGATCTGTATTTGCATTTATCACAGTCCCTGTAAAATCATAGCACTACTTTGAGAGGGCATGTACGCCGAGAGGGTACATCTCTTTGCAAATGAAATACAGTAATGACTGTCTAATATTTGCATGTAAACTATTCATTAAAAATCAATACAGTGTTTTTTTGAGAATCGATACAGTATCACAAAACAAAATATCGCAATATTTTTCAATATTTTCTTACACCCCTATTGTTTACCAGCAGAAGAAAACTGCTCGCCACACAACTCGGTTTGAGCTGCGCTCGCCGCACATCACGGCATGCAGCGCCCCAAAGTCGGGCTTTGCTCGACGCAGCGTAAAGCCGTCGTGGCGAGGCGCGAGCCACTAGAAACTGAGAGAGAAATGGACAGTACTAAGAGAAAGAAATACTCAAGCAGGGGGAAAAATGAATGAATGAATGAAAAAAATTCAATGAAGCAAATTATATTAGTTTATGCCAGAGGGGAATTTTTTTCTGTATTCTTTTCTAAGAATTTAAAGAAAAATTAAAAGTATATAAGATTAAAAATGTTTTTGCATTATTTGCATTATCATTTTTGCTAATTTCATTCTTTAAAAGTCACCAGAATGCAGGAAACAAAGTCTAACAAATGGAAATGTTTTCTGGGGGAGGAGCCCAGACCCCCCGCTATAGTTTAGAAATCCTCCCTAATTCTAAGGTGTCAAGGTTGGTAAGTAGGAGACACTGATGTCCTGATCCAGTCCATGCAGGCCGGAGAAGGAATGAATTAGAAGTCTAGCAGAGAGCGTTATGTAATAAGACGTGAATGAGGCGCTGCAGGCCGTAGTCTGTGCCGGCTGCATCTCTAATGCTCTGTCAAAGTCACACACAGGCAGTCAGTCGTACAGTACGTCCACCGGGCCTCGTATATAACAGAGTGGACGGACAAGGAGACGAGAGGCTCCGTCCGGGACACACTGGGCCTTCAGGACAAACACACATACGTCATCCTGCTGCTGCTGCTGCTCAGGATATGGACGGCATTTAGCAGACAGAGGAAGCCTTTTACAAGCTATCTGAAGGCTGCACAGCTGACCGTCCATCATCATGTACAGTACTGCAGTTTTAAAAGTGATTAATGACTGCAGAGTAGCATCGCGTCCATCTGTGGTTACAGACCGCCAGGGATGCGATACGACTGTAAGCGGAGGAGGAGGATAATAATCAAGACTGATTGTTTACATTTCAAATTGTTCCTGTTTTCAGGGTCGTTTGTGCATATTTACATCAGCATCAGCTGTTTTATCAAACATCAGAATACCTGAATTTATTGAAACACGCTGCTGATTAATTGCTTCGACACAAACATATGATTATAAATTAAATATCTCTGTGTAGTTGAATAAGACAACCTCTTAAAACAGGTCCCCTTTGGGCTCCAGGAATCTCTTATCTGATGTTTTATCATATAAACTATATAAACCGCTATTCTGTCTTTCAGAGGTTGTAACATACTGGTATCATATGAAACTAGAAAACCTAAGGAATCCATTGGTACCATTAATATCATGTTAGCTTGTTGGGAAGAACTATAAATAACGCTCCAAATTTATGCTAAATTTTGGCGAGGAAAAACTGGCATGGCCATTTTCAAAGGGATCCCCTTGACCTCTGACCTCAAGATATGTGAATGAAAACTCTGAGATGAGCAGAGTGGAAACTGTATCTTATTACAGATATTGACAAACTACATAATTTGCAGTTGAAAAAAGGTAATAAATCGCAATATATTGCATACATCGTATCGTGGGGCCTCTGGTGATTCTCACCCCTAATAAACACGTCTTAAAAATATAATCCGAGTCATAATTACATATATCTTCTTTCACTAGAGCTCAGTAGATAATACTACCACACCCTACAGACACAGACTCACATATGACAAAACAAATTACATGTAGATGATGACACGAGAGTCATCTGTCAACACGGCTCACTGTATTCTCCTTCATAACCACCACACAGCTGCTAATGATCCGTCTGAACGAACGCCTTCTGCTGGGCATCACCAGGGTGGGAAAACACCTCCAGCTGAACACTGATCGGTCTCATCGGTAGCTGTTAACTCGCCAATAATCTGGAAATAATCCTGCTGTGTGGTAAAAAAAAACAAAGCTGTGGCTGAATATGTAAACAAAAAATTCAAATTGACATCCCTAGTTGACCGTTTTTGCCTTTCAAACTTTGGCACACACAAGACTATTCAAATGTCATACAAAGTGGGTCCCAACAGAATCTCAAGCTTCAGTGAGAACACAACAAAAACCTGCAAACTGACACCTCAACACCTGTTCTCTGTGTGGGCTGCTGAGCCTCGCAAAGACCAGACAAAGCAGGTCAGAGCGCCTGAAAATCACCTTCACTCTGAGATTATCTCCAGCTAATGGCTTATAGTGGAACAGCTCTGACATAAACACCCTTTGTGACACTTTTTATTCTTGTAAATAGTTAAATCCACAATGTCAGGAGTCGGGAAGTTTCTCTCAGTCAAGAGGGGAGTTTTCTGGCGCCGTTCTTTCTAATCAAAACTAGGGCTGCATAATTATTCGAGTATTAATCGTGATCAAGAGTTTGGCTTCCCACAATTAAAAGATATTGTATTTTATTATCAGATGTTTTGGCTTCACTTTTGAGGTGCCGCAACAAAAGTTTTTCCCAGGCCGTCGCGTGCAAAACCTTTTGTTGCGGCTGCGGTCCAGAGTAGAAGAGTGTAGACTGAGTTTAATTGAAGAACCTTATTTTAGTCTTATTTTGATGAAAAGATTTGTACATTAGCAGGAATGTAGCACAACATGGAAGTGAAAGCAACGCTCTGTTTATATAAAAGTGCAATGTCCCTAATATATATGAATAATCGTGATCTCAATACTGATCAAAATAATCTTGATTATCATTTTGGCCTTTATTGTGCAGCCCTAATCCAACCGGAGGGTGTAAGAATAGACAGCGTGACACAGAAACAATTAGTTTGTTCATTAATTAGTTGACGGACAGAAAATTGAACTATTCACACCATCAATCAATGTGAGGATTTGCTGCTTTTCTCTGTTTTATATCACTGAATATCTTTGGGTTTTGGACATAATAAAATATTTAAATCTGTCACCTTGGACATAACTTTCTCCATTTTGTGACATTTTGTAGACAAAACAATTAATCAATTTAACAGGAAGATGATCAGCAGCTAGTTGCAGCTCTAGTGTCGTATGCTTTTGGGCTATAGAAATATAATTACTTTAGATTAAGCAAGCCAAAATGTAGCGTAAGTTTGGAGCGTTATTTATCCTCCTTCGCGACGAGCTAACATGACATTGTTGGTACCAATGGATTCATTAGGTTTTATAGTTTCATATGATACCTGTTTTAGACATTTTTTGGGATAAAAAAAACACCATCAATTCTGTGGTTGAAGCTTCTCCAATGTGACGATTTGATGCTTTTCTCCGTTTTATATCATTGTAAACTGAATATCTTTGGGTTTTGGACATAAGACATTTAAAGATGTCACCTTGGACATCATTTTCTCTATTTTGTGACATTTTATAGACAACGTAATTTAACTAATTAACAGGTAAATGATCAGCAGCTATTTGCTCATTGAGTAGGTAGTTGTATACAGGCTAAAGGGGCTTTTGAATCAGTTATTTTTCATGTGAAAGAAGGTTATTTTAAAGCTTGTTTCATAAATGTTCACGATTTAATTTGTGCTCATTCAAGATACGAATGAAGGGCTGAATGACTTTAAGAGTGAAGACGGTTCAGTTATTTCTTTCTAAGGAAGATGTCAAAAAACAACAACAAAACATTGGTATCTTTTTAAGCCCATAATTTTGCAATCGGTGCATCCCTATCGATTAGTCGACTCATCGGTCGTTTTGGTCTTAGTCAGCAGTTAGTTGCAGCTCTAGTGTCGTATACTGTACACACATACATCCACACTTTAAAGCCCTTTCAGTTTGTGATTTTGGGGCAATATAAATATAATGACTTTTGACTAAGCAAGCAGTTTTTGAACGACTACCCCCACACACACACCCCCACACCCCCACACACACACCCACACACCCACACACACACACACACAGCATCCTAATACAACTTTAAATCTCTGCCAGGATGACTTAACACAGCCAGTCAGCTTCACTCAGCTCTGATCAAACACACTCCGTCTGCTGCATTTCAGGATGCATCGGTGAAGCCGTACATCTCCATCAGTGAGACGACTACTCTCAGTTTCTGCCTGCTTCATCACCAATGGCAACAATGAATATCTGAAGAGCTGTCAATGCTTTTATCCTTTACCCCACCTGGTGAATGCCAGCAGTGGAAAACAATCATTCTCAGAAAATAATCCTTAAAATGTACAAACTCAAGCTTACCTGTGCAAAGGGGCACTAGAATCGCCATGTACAACCATCAGTCCCTCCCTGTCTGTCTCTGTCTCTCTCTGTCTCTCTCTGACTAGCCGGCTAATGGCGAAAAACACTCCAGTGCCACCACAACACACGAGGGAGAGCGAGACTACGGCGGCTGGTCAGGCGTATGGCAACCGAAGCACCAAAGCCATTCCCCTCCCATGCCTCTTACATAAGAGCCCAGATGACATCCAAACAGGCTCGGGGAGGGTGGGATTAAAGAACAAGGAGGAAGGAGAGAGGAGGAGGAGGAGGAGGAGGAGGGGGCACGGCGAACAACGGGGAGAGCAACAGAAAGGGAGGAAGAGGAGGGAGGGAGGGAGCTGCCGTTCGACAGGAAGTCAACAAATAGGCATCGGCGAGGCAGAGCTGAAGTGAAGTGAAGGAATAAACACGTACAGGAACACACACGGGAGATAAAACGGAGGCTGGCAGGAGGGAAGCTCAAGGTTCTCATCGCCTGTGGTCCAAAGTTAAAATTCAAACCCCCCCCCCCCAAGAGCTGCAAAAACCAAACAAACTTTAGGTATGAATTAGTTTCTTTACTTCTAAACTCATGTGGGACACAAATTGAATAATGATGAACAAGCAGGTAGAGGTATTCACTCCTGATTTCACTCAACTAGAACAGTGAAATCAGTTCAGAATATGCTAACTTTAAATCCATGGAGACAATATTTAAGCTACAGCACGACATTTATGATAATATACATCATCTACTGAGAGACACTTTGAGGACTTGTCACATTTTTTTCCTGCAACTTACAATCATCAGTTCCCACAGCCCTTGGTGGCGCTTTTAAATGTCTAGTTTTGTCCAACCAACAGTCCATAACTAGGGCTGTGTGCTCATAATTGTTTTGGAAATAAGTCATTCAGCATGAAAAAAGTATTAAAAAAAACGACTAATTGACAAGATCAAAACAGCCAATTAGTGGACTAATCTACTAAGGGGGCAGTCCGACCCAAAACCCAAAGATATCACGTTTATTTGCAGAGGGCAGCTACAAAACATCATTTATAATGAACACAAGAAACTAAAAGAAATGTTCTGAAAACAATATATGACGTTAAAGGCTTGCAACTTTGTGAGCATGTGCATAATGAGGTTTGATTTGACCACTGATATTATTAGAGCAGCAATAAAATATTATTGTTATTATGAATTACTCTACAGCAGTGATTCTCAACGTGGGGTCCAGGGACCCCACTTATCTCCAGATGGGGACCATTTGCTCCAATAAAACACGCACATTGTGTCCATTACTCTCACCCACGTTAGCTTTGGGCCAATAGAAACTCTGATATGATTGTGACACATCACATCATGAATCAGTCACTTCACTCAGGGCACAATGAACCGTCCACATCATCAAGTGGCGCTAAGACTAAACTAGCTAAAGTGAGAAAATATGACGACAGAGAGCAAAATGCGTCTTCAGGTGCTGGCAAATGAAGCCATGAAGCCGCACAAGCTAAAACGACATCTGATCACAAAGCACCTGAATATCAGGGGAAAACAAAGTGCTGTTAACATGATTCAATGTAAATGTGTTTCTGATGTATTTCTGTTGAAAAGTTTTAGAATACAAATAGTTCCAATGGCATCTAAGAGTACAAATGGTAGTAAACATTATGCTTAATCGGTGTTACAGTTATGAGGGAGTCTTTGGAAAATGTTCTCCCCTTTAAAGGGTCACTGGCCCCAAGACGTTTGAGAACCTCTGCTCTACAGAGACTATTTTCTTGATTAAAGAAGCTAGAAAATGTGCCAGAGCCCTTGGTGACGTCTTCAAATGTCATGTTTTGTCCGTGTAACAGTTCGAAACCCAACGATATTCAGTTTGTTACCACTGAGGACTAAGAAAAACAGAAAATATTCTAATTTGAGCAGAGTTTCAGCTCTGCAAACTGTGCACACACACTTAACAAATTAATATTCAATAACTGTATAAATGACCGAAGAACCGACTCCAGCAGACAGAACCGAGAGAGTTTTATGCCTATCGTAGCAACAAATGATCTATGCACCACAAAGAGGGCAGGTTATTTTACATATCAATTTCCTAGAGTTACAGATAAATGAATAAGTGGTCCCAGCACTAATTATATCCGTATGAATCCCAGATGTACCACTTCAAATCCTTCTACTACTCACATCTTCCTCGGAAAGTCTCCTGTTGCCATTATTGACTGAATGCTGCGATCTGACAGCACGTCTAAATTGGTATGATTCATTCATGGGATAATTACACTGTTCACACAGCCAAGAACAAATGAACTCAGCAACTTTCAAACACACACACACACATATATAAAGGCACGCAGAGCTGATAAGAAGGAGGCAGTTACTACACCGGCGTCATCATAAACACAGGAGACTTTGGATGTTAAGCTATCTCAGCAGCGGCAGGACCTGCCCTCAACATGGCGTGACATTCAAAAACCTTGAAGATGAGCCGGCGTGACGGCACCAAAACTAGGAGTATGCCTACACAAACACACACACACACACACTGGCACTGCAAATACCATCACATGTAATGCACAACACCACACCTGGCCTCTGGCATGCACCAGTCATTCACACAATGATTGACAGGACAGAGGCTCAGGTGAAAATACTACTATATACTACTGCACTACATCTCAGAGGCAAATATTGTACTTTTACTTCACTATATTTGATCATTTAGGTACTTTGCAGATTTAGATTCATAATCCAAAATATAATCAACACATAAAATATGATGCATTATAAGTTTAGGGGGAAAATCCACAAGCTAGCAGTAGGGCTTGGCAATATGGCCAAAATCTTCTATCACGATTTAGATAATTTCATTTTTCAAACAATATATATAACGATATAGCATGTTTTTCAGGTAATTCAAATATATATTAAATTAACAACAACAATAATAATAAAAATAATCTTGCTAGTGCTGTTAGGTGCAAAAAATTAAACAGATTTCCAGAAAAAAGTCAAAATATTTTAAGATTATACGGTGTAATATTTGATGAGGTATATTATGTCATGTTTTTCTCAAAATATTAAATTTTTTGTATATATTTTTAACTTAATTGTTGAATTATTAATCTCAAATTTATGACCTTTTCCTCATAACATTTTGGGCTGGAAGATATGACCAAAATCTGCTATCGCGATATAGGTCATTTTATATCTCTAATAATATATATCAGGATATAGCATGTTTTCGGGTAATTCAATTATATATTGAATTAACAACAATAACAATAACAATAATAATAATAATAATAATATATAATAATAAGCTTTCTAGTGCTGTTAGGTGCAAAAAAATTAAATTTTCAAGAACAGAGTTGAAATATTTTGGGAAAAACGTTTGTAATATTTTCAGAATAAAGTCATAAATCTATGAGAACATTTTTTTTTTTTTTTTTTTTTTACTTAATTAAAAGCTAGAAGTACTTCTTCCACCACTGGTCATCTGCCCTCATCTTTATCATTCTGTATCCCTCACTCATCACCATGTTTCTACCTCTCATCATCCATGTCACTACAGTATCCCTCTCTCATCATCACCACCATGTTTCTACCTTTCATCATCCATGTCACTACAGTGTCATTAGTGGTGAGGATCTCTGTCTGACTGGTTGTGCACACTCCACACAACAATGTTGGCATGTACATGAAAACACGACAGACCGGTGGCATATTTAGAGTTTGTCAGACACAGTATCTTAGTGCAAAGCCAGTCAAAGTTCATATCGGATTATCACCACACACATTGGACAGTTGGCTTCACTTGACAGGACAGCTAAACTTGTCTCAGGCCAGATTCACTGGGGTTTTTTTTTTTTTTTCAACCCAAGAGGATTATAAACATCAGCATTTTACTTTTAAGCAAACCTGCCCAATGCTTTTCCTGACAGCAGCTCTGCCCTGGAAAGATCAGCCACTAAGCCACCACAACATAATAAAGATTATATCCATCTACAGTGTAATTTGATGTTACTTATTTACTGTTATCACATAGAGCAGCAAAGTAGGCCATCAAGCTGCACATAAGGTCAAAAATCAAGCCGTTTAGGGAGAGCTGGCATTAGTTTGGCCATGTTGGCCAACTATATTCATTTTTAACAGTTTCTTGTAATTTTTATATCTTGTATATTTTTTTATACTCTGTATTACTTACTTGTGTCTTTTTACTAATATGTTTGCACTATGGAACTGTGATGCTGGAAACTTGAATTTCCCTTGGGATCAATAAAGTTACTCTATCTATCTATCTATCTATCTATCTATCTATCCGTCTATCCATCTATCTAAAACCAAGGCTTATAGGTGTGGATGTTACATGGATAATCAAACAACATCAAACAAACAATAAGACTATAAATAATAATAAATAAACAGTTTATAAAATAGTAGTAATAATTGATATGTACTTTTAATTAAGTAACATTTTGAATTTCTCCAGTATTTTTCTAGCAAGGCTGCAAAATTTGAAACTAAACTTTTTATTTAAGAACATTTTTGTTAATCATAATATACATTTTTAGCAATAATAAAAAAAAGTATGAATTTGCAGCCACAACTGAGCCACCACATAAAAACAATAATATACTATATTATAATGTAGGGTGAATTAGCCTAATGTGGGACATTTTTTTGCATTTTAGATTTCTTGGAACAGCAGCAGCAGCAGCAGAATATTGCTGCTGCTGCTGCTGCCAGGCCCAACATGGCCAAGCTAACACCAGCTAATGTCTGTTTCTAATATGCCTAAATGCTTCAAAACTATTACTATAATAGGCCAGGAGCGTGTATGTAGGGGCGTGAAAGGTGGCTCAGTTGTGGCTGCAAATTCATACTTTTTTTTTTATTATTAATGCTAAAAATGTATATTATGATTAACAAAAATGTTCTTAAATGAAAAGTTTATGTTCAAATTTTGCAGCCTTGCTAGAAAAAGACTGGAGAAATTCAAAATGTTATTTAGATATTTTTGTTCATAATAAAAAGAAAGAAATTATGATCCAATTTTGCAGCCTTGCTAGAAAAAGACTGGAGAGAAAAAACAACAATATACTATATTATAATGTAGGGTGAATTAGCCTAATGTGGGACATTTTTTGCATTTCAGATTTCTTGGAATGGCAGCAGCTATTGTATATATGTATTTCAACAATGTGAAATGCATTTGTTGAATGTGAAATACATTTGTCTGAATGTGAAATACATTTGTCTGTGCAATATATCCTCGATGCAATATACACCTCAAGTGCAACTACCTTTGTTTATATTTATTTATTACACCTACCCTACCTATTTTACAAGTGCAATTGCCTCTGTTTACGTTACATTTATTTTTATATTTTATACTTCTAGTGTAACACTTCTGTTTATATTTATTTATTACATCTACTTTACCTGTTTGATTTGCTTTATAACTGTGTGTGTGTTTTACCTGTTCTATGTTTTATCTGCCTCGTTTAGTCTCGTCAAGTATTTGTTTTAAAGCACTGACCAGAAGTGGCAACTGTGAATCTCGTTGTATTTAATACGATGACAATAAAGCTTTCTATTCTATTCTATTCTAGCAGCAGCACAATATTCAAAACTTATGTAGGAGCGTGAAGGGTGGCTCAGTTGTGGCTGCAAATTCATAATTTTTTTTTGTTTATTATTGCTAAAAATGTATATTATGATTATGATGACAAAAATGTTCTTAAATAAAAAGTTGATGTCTTGCAACATATTTTGCAGCCTTGCTAGAAAAATACTGGAGAAAAAACCCCAATAATATGCTATACTATAATGTAGGGTGAATTAGCCTAATGTGGGACATTTTTTGCATTTCAGATTTCTTGGAATAGCAGCAGCAGCAGAATAATATTACAAACTTGACAGCAGCTTGATAACCTCACCAACGTTAGCTAGATAGCTATTGTTTTTTCTCCAGTCTTTTTCTAGCAAAGCTGCAAAATTGGAGCATAGAAACGTTTCGTTATATTTACAGTATGAACAAAAATAGTTTATTTTTTTAGAAAAAATTTAGGAATGTGCAGCCTACTTTTGATTTTAATTATTAGTAGTATTATTATTGATGCATTTAGTTTGCAATTAGTCATAAAGGTATCATTAAAAAAAACTTTAAGTATCAAAAGTAGGCTGCACATTCCTACATTTTCTCTAAAAAAAAAGAAGCTACTTTTGTTCATACTGTAAAAAAATGTTGCAGCTTTGCTAGAAAAAGACTGGAGAAAAAACAATAATATACTATATTAAATGTACTATACAGTGGTGGAATGTAACTAAATACATTTACTCAATTACTATACTTACAGTGGTGGAAGAGGTACTCACTTTACTTAAGTAAAAGTACATATTATCAGCAAAATCTTTTTTAAAAATTTGATATTTTTGTTCATAAATAAAAAGAAAAAAAAGAAAACGAAACGTTTCGATGCTCCAATTTTGCAGCCTTGCTAGAAAAAGACTGGAGAAAAAAAACAACAATATACTATATTATAATGTAGGGTGAATTAGCCTAATGTGAGATGTAGTGGAGTAGAAGTATAAAGTATTGGTATTGCTACTTAAACATGTTTTTTTTTTTTTAATATCTGAGTACTATATAATAATACTCACTATGGAGGCAATATGGCCTAGGTGTTATATAATTACATATTTTGCATTTGAATTATTATTATTGACACATTTAGTTTGCAATGAGTCATAAAGGTGTCATTAAAAAAAATAACTTTAAGTATCAAAAGTAGGCTGCACATTCCTACATTTTCTGTAAAAAAAAGAAGCTACTTTTGTTCATAAATAAAAAGAAACGTTTCTATGGTCCAATTTTGCAGCCTTGCTAGAAAAAAGACTGGAGAAAAAAAACAATAATATACTATATTATAATGTACTATACAGTAGTGGAAGAAGTACTCACTTTACTTAAGTAAAAGTACATATTATCAGCAAAATGTTTTAAAAATGTTGATATTTTTGTTCATAAATAAAAAGAAAATAAATATGCAGCCTTGCTAGAAAAAGACTGGAGAGAAAAAAACAACAATATACTATATTATAATGTAGGGTGAATTAGCCTAATGTGGGACATTTTTTGCATTTCAGATTTCTTGGAATAGCAGCAGCTATTATATATATGTATTTCAACAATGTGAAATACATTTGTCTGTGCAATATATCCTCGATGCAATATACACCTCAAGTGCAACTACCTTTGTTTATATTTATTTATTACATCTACTTTACCTGTTTTATTTGCTTTATAACTGTGTGTGTTTTACCTGTTTTATGTTTTATCTGCCTCGTTTAGTCTCGTCAAGTATTTGTTTTAAAGCACTGACCAGAGGTGGCAACTGTGAATCTCGTTGTATTTAATACGATGACAATAAAGCTTTCTATCTATTCTATTCTAGCAGCAGCACAATATTATTACTTATAATAGGCCAGGGGCGTGCATGTTGGGGCGTGAAGGGTGGCTCAGTTGTGGCTGCAAATTCATACTTTTTTTTTTTTTATTATTGCTAAAAATGTATATTATGATTAACAAAAATGTTCTTAAATAAAAAGTTTATGTTCAAATTTTGCAGCTTTACTAGAAAAATACTGGAGAGAAAAAAACAGCAATATACTACATTATAATGTAGGGTGAATTAGCCTAATGTGGGACATTTTTTGCATTTCAGATTTCTTGGAGTAGCAGCAGCTATTATATAAATGTATTTCAACAATGTGAAATACATTTGTCTGAATGTGAAATACATTTGTCTGTGCAATATATCCTCAATGCAATATACACCTCAAGTGCAACTACCTTTGTTTATATTTATTTGTACATCTACCCTACTTATTTTACAAGTGCAATTACTTATTATAGCAGCAGCAGCAGCAGAATAATCACAACTTGACAGCAGCTTGATAACCTCACCAACGTTAGCATAGCTAGCAACCAAAGCTAGCTAGCTATGGTGCTATCGCGGGTTAGCTCCAGTTGTAGCTCTTTAGCTTAGCATTAGCTTTAGCTTAGCTTTCTTGCAAACACACCAGATATGAAAACATTGATATTGATTAGAATCAAACCCTAAACAACACATTATTTTTCTAATAAAACAAGGTTACCTGGGCGGACTGGGGCGATCACCCATCATCCCAGAGATCAGAGGTAAATACAGGCAGGAGGCAGCGGAGCTAACTGATGCTAACTGATGCTAACTGACACCGACACCGACACCGACCTGGTCCCGAACCACCGACCTGTTAGCTCTCCAAGCAGCACTACTTTACCTTGATCCTCTGTGGGTCGCAACGGAGACGGCGTTTGGAGGAGTTATATCCTACTGTGTGTGTTTTGTGGGTCTCTATCTGAGGCTAACCGTGAAGGCTACCTCCAGAACAACCAGCAGCAGAATGTGGCCTGAAAACAGCCAAAACCCACGATGGAATAATCCTCTAAACTCCCATTAAATAACAAAACACAGCTAATATAAAACGATTAGATTAACGCAATTACATTCCTGGTTACTTATCCAACTGCTTGTCTTGTCCCTAAACCCCCTGGATATTTAGATATTTAGGCGTTTTATTCCTTAAAGCTCGTTTGTATGATTCTCGGGGCTGTTTCTTTTTGCAGCCTATTGTCAACACTGCTGGGTGGCTGAGACAGCACAGCAGCGTGCTGGACGAGGGGGCGGGGTTAAAGCGAGACGTACGACGGCGATTGGCTAGCAGGACAAATGTTGAGCGCTGTGATTGGACGAGAGGAGGTGTCAATCATAGAGTCTGAATCTGTCAGGTTAGGTGGAGGAGAAGGGACAAGGCAGAAAGTAGTGATGGGAATTCCGGCTCTTTTTAGGGAGTTGGATCATTTGGCTCAGCTCACTAAAGAAGAGTCGGCTCTTTCGGCTCCCAAACGGTTCTTCATTTTACCACTTCTGCCTACATGGCTGTATAAAACGATTAGATTAACGCAATTACATTCCTGTTTAGTGATTCAACTGTTTGTCTTCCCCCTAAGCCCCCTGGATATCTGGATATTTAGGTGTTTTATCCTTAAAGCTCATTTATATGATTCCCGGCTGTTTCGTTTTGCAATGTAGAGCGCTGTGATTGGACGAGAGGAGGTGTCAATCATAGAGTCTGAATCTGTCAGGTTAGGTGGAGGAGAAGGGACAAGGCAGAAAGTAGTGATGGGAATTCCGGCTCTTTTTAGGGAGTTGGATCATTTGGCTCAGCTCACTAAAGAAGAGTCGGCTCTTTCGGCTCCCAAACGGTTCTTCATTTTACCACTTCTGCCTACATGGCTGTATAAAACGATTAGATTAACGCAATTACATTCCTGTTTAGTGATTCAACTGTTTGTCTTCCCCCTAAGCCCCCTGGATATCTGGATATTTAGGTGTTTTATCCTTAAAGCTCATTTATATGATTCCCGGCTGTTTCGTTTTGCAATGTAGAGCGCTGTGATTGGACGAGAGGAGGTGTCAATCATAGAGTCTGAATCTGTCAGGTTAGGTGGAGGAGAAGGGACAAGGCAGAAAGTAGTGATGGGAATTCCGGCTCTTTTTAGGGAGTTGGATCATTTGGCTCAGCTCACTAAAGAAGAGTCGGCTCTTTCGGCTCCCAAACGGTTCTTCATTTTACCACTTCTGCCTACATGGCTGTATAAAACGATTAGATTAACGCAATTACATTCCTGTTTAGTGATTCAACTGTTTGTCTTCCCCCTAAGCCCCCTGGATATCTGGATATTTAGGTGTTTTATCCTTAAAGCTCATTTATATGATTCCCGGCTGTTTCGTTTTGCAATGTAGAGCGCTGTGATTGGACGAGAGGAGGTGTCAATCATAGAGTCTGAATCTGTCAGGTTAGGTGGAGGAGAAGGGACAAGGCAGAAAGTAGTGATGGGAATTACGGCTCTTTTTAGGGAGTTGGATCATTTGGCTCAGCTCACCAAAGAAGAGTCGGTTCTTTCGGCTCCCAAACGGCTCTTCATTTTTACCACTTCTGCCTTTTATAATTCAATAATAGTTATAATACATTTTATTTATATAGTGCTTTTCTAAAACTCAAAGACACTTTATATAGATAAGAAGATCATAAAACAAGGACATCATAAAAAAAGACCTTCCAACAGAATAATCCTCTCAAACTCCCATTAAATAACAAAACACAGCTAATATAAAATGATTAGATTAACGCAATTACATTCCTGTTTACTGATCCAAATGCTTGTCTTGTCCCTAAACCCCCTGGATGTCTGTATATTTAGCTGTTTTATTCCTTAAAGCTCATTTATGTGATTCTCGGGGCTGTTTCTTTTTGCAGCCTATTGTCAACACTGCTGGGTGGCTGAGATATCACAGCAGCGTGCTGGACGCGGGGGCGGGGTTAAAGCGTGACGTACGACGGCGATTGGCTGCCTCGGAGCAGTGTCGAGCGCTGTGATTGGACGAGAGGAGGTGTCAATCATAGAGTCTGAATCTGTCAGGTTAGGTGGAGGAGAAGGGACAAGGAAAGAGATATCGGGGCAGAAAGTAGTGATGGGAATTCCGGCTCTTTTTAGGGAGTTGGATCATTTGGCTCAGCTCACCAAAGAAGAGCCAGCTCTTTCGGCTCCCAAACGGCTCTTCATTTTACCACTTCTGCCTTTTAGACTAAGCTACTGGAGTTACCCTGCACTATACTAATTTTTAACAGTCTCTTCTGCACTTTTTAATAGTCGTGTATCACAGCTGTTACCCTGCACTATATTCAGTTTAAACAGTTTTCTTCATCTCCTTGTATTTTTATATCTAGTATATTTTTTTGTACTTTGTACTTTGCAGAACTAACTTTTTTACTGCCTTTCTACTAATATGTTTTGCACTATGGAACTGTGTTGCTGGAAACTTGAATTTCCCTCGGGATCAATAAAGTTACTATCTATCTATCTATCTATCTTTTATAGTTCAGCCAAATTTAGCGCTGTTTTGACCTATGATTAGTATGTGTGGACATATATCACTTAAATTATTCAATATAATTATACTAAACCTTATAATTTCCAGAATACCATAATTTTACATGCTGCTTCGCTTCAGACTGTCACTCATCTTGTCTGCTATATATGCTATACTATAATGTACTATACAGTGGTGGACTGTAACTAAATACATTCACTCAAGTACTGTACTTACAGTGGTGGAAGAAGTACTCACTTTACTTAAGTAAAAGTACATATTATCAGCAAATTGTTTTTAAAAATTAGATATTTTTGTTCATAAATAAAAAGAAAAAAAATATTATCTAAATTTAGCAGCCTTGCTAGAAAAAGACTGGAGAAAAAAACAATAATATGCTATACTATAATGTACTATACAGCGGTATAATGTAACTGAATACATTTACTCAAGTACTATACTTACAGTGGTGGAAGAAGTACTCACTTTACTTAAGTAAAAGTACATATTATCAGCAAAATATTTTAAAAAAATTAGATATTTTTGTTCATAAATAAAAAGAAAAAAATATTATCTAAATTTAGCAGCCTTGCTAGAAAAAGACTGGATAAAAAAAACAATAATATGCACACATAACAGAGACAGCGCAGCAGCGTGCTGGGCGGGGGGCGGGGTTAAAGCGAGACGTACGACGGCGATTGGCTGCCTCGGAGCAAATGTCGAGCGCTGTGATTGGACGAGAGGAGGTGTCAATCACAGAGTCTGAATCCGTGGGTTAGGTGGAGGAGAAGAGACAAGGAAAGAGATATCGGGGCAGAAAGTAGTGATGGGAATTTCGGCTCTTTTTAGTGATTCAGATCATTTGGCTCAGCTCACCAAAAAGAGCCGGCTCTTTCGGCTCCCAAATTCGGCTCTTCATTTTACCAATTCTGCCTTTTAAAGTTCAGCCAAATTTAGCGCTGTTTTGACCTATGATTAGTATGTGTGCACATATATCACTTAAAGGGACTATTTGTAACTTTCAGAAATGCTTCTTAACAGCGACACCTGTGGCCGTGAAATCAACGAAAGTCAGCGTCGGGCTCGCGCTTGCTCGCTCTAAATATACCTGAACGGGCATCGCTCAAAACAGTGAGGCGACACACGTCAGCTAAAACCACAATATCACTCTATATTTCAGCTGCTTGGCAGTAATGTTAGCTGACCAGACGAAGGTCTCTCCATGAACATGATTTAGATCTGATCCT
>CAKAKR010037741.1:0-15570 GCA_916700685.1 Adelosebastes latens
TGAATTGAATGATGATTTATTACAAAGTGCACGAATTATGAATAGTAACAGTCTTTGGCGATTTAGACCCAATGTGACATGATAAGGGGGAAGTGATGACGTAGTAGGATTTAGGATTATTCCCCCGGGTCTAGACACTGGTGATGGTGGTAGTGAAGATTGATGCAGATCCGATGAATGAAGTGGAACAGGATTGCTCTGATTGGATGAATCTGGAGGTGATGGGGTGGTGGAGGGTCGCATCGGTTTGTGCTGATACTGACACTGAAACAGCATAGAGGAGAACGGTTTTTAAACTTTTGACAGCAACAATGTGATTGGTTTAGGGAGATATGGCAAGCTCTGATTGGTCACTGTAAAGAGAGACGCCCATAATCAGCTGACATAGTAATAGACCATGAGAGAGTGACCCAGAATGAATGAGAATGAATGAGATTGCACCCCTAGTCTTCATGACTGAATTTACGCATAAGCTTCATAAATGGAATGCATCCATAATTAAAGGGATAGTTCAGGTGTTTTGAAGTGGGGTTGTAAGAGGTACTTATCAATAGTAGGTGTATTACCTACAGTAGATGACGGTCGGCACGCCCCCAGCATCTACAGAAGCACCGACACCGGAGCAAAGCAATACAGTGCTGTGGACGGCAGAAAAACATATTTTAGTCACCTAAAACAAAGGCTCACCTAAAAAAATTATATTTGTTTACGTGTACGCTATATTTAGAATATTTTCCGACAGCAAACTGAACTGAAAGTGAAACATATTTATACTGTTTTTGTCATCTAAGCCTGCTGGCTTTGGAGAGAGCATAGATAAGTTTCACTCTCAGTTTGCCAACATTTCAGTTGTTCCACTTGTTCACTTCCAAAACAAGTGGTTTAGTCAGATAATCTGGCTAAACTTGTTGGCTTGTAATCATCTGACCACTCACATTTCTTGACCTGTTTGACTTAGTAATTACTTTGATGGGCGCAATTTAACCGATGATGACTAAAACTATGAATTGTTGAATTATGGCATTTTATTATTTGTCTTTCTCTGTATAATATCTTTTGTTGTTGTTTTTTATATGCCCCTTCACTTGTCTTCACCTGTTTTGTTTTGTAATCACTTTATCATACAATAAAAAAAAACAAAAAAAAAACATGGCGATCTTGCAAAAATCTCTTGCGATCAAACGTGGGCAAACATGGTGGATGACCGGCAGGAAGAATTGGCAATGTTAATTTTTGCACTATTTTGTACTGAAAATTCATGAAGAAAAAAGAAAAATAATGGGTGACGTCATGGAGACATGTTAAATAAACACTTATGTTGTTGCTACAAATAAAAAAAAAATGATGGCATTTCAGAACTGAACAAGTAAATATACAGCAGGACTAGTTGTAGCTTTGGACTCTCAAACTACCCATGTGAACATTTTCATGCTGGAACTGAGGAAGCATTCTGGGAAATATCTAATCAACCTCCTACACACTTCACACTGCAGTCAAGCCAATGTAATGCCGGGACTGAGGGGGTTGCGGTGCAGCATGGTGCTGTGCAGCGCAGTGTTGTGTTGTGCTGTGCTGTGCTATGCTGTGAGGGATAATGATCCGTGGCTGTGTAAGCCATTAGTGAGTAAGTGGTTATGTTGGAGCCCCTGTATCCCTGACGCCTGCTGTCACTTTGATAAATATGCGGCGCACAGATGCCCTCCCATGCAACAGTTCTCTGCCGCAGATAGAGGTGCCATTTAGTTTATTATGTTCCTCAGAATTTATTAATTGCCATGAATAGTTTAGAATCAAACTTAAAGGAACAATGTGAACAATGTGACAACTAGCTATTAAAAAGGGTAACAGCAATCCAAATTCAAAACATTGGGCCCGTCCGCTCCTCCGGTGTAACAGATAGCAGTTAGCGCATGTTTTTCGCTATTTGAGGGTTACCTTCTAGACACGACGGCTTTAGCCTCTGTCCAATAGCAGAAGTCGGAATCACTTCAGCAGCTGTGTGTCTCAAATACTCGCTGCCTTGATAACCCAGCTGCACACAGATCCACAGAGAGATGTACTGAGGCTTTTCAGGTCGGGTAGAATCTAATGTTATGTTATCTCTGTTGATTCAGTTCGTTTGCTTGCTTCCATGGCTGCAGAAGGCTGTTTGTATGCCAATTTGTTTCAGCGGATGGGATCACACCGACCAAAACAAAAACAGACGTTTCGGACCGGAATGGAAATTAAAAGAAGAACATACTGACTGTAGCATTGTTGTCAGAGAAGCCAGTATTTCAATTCAGCATGTTTCCTTAATCTCTGATGACATATCATGGTAATTTTATGATTTTGAATATATTGTATTACATATTGGTCCTTTAAAAGTGCAACAGTGTGTGTTGGTATTCCTTGTGTGTGTTTTTGCCTGTGTGTGCATGGCGATCAGTCTGACAGGCTGTAGTATGTTGTGGTTACAGTTGGCAGTCCAGGGACAAGCACAGTCCTGCAAGCGCAGGGCCCAGGAGGCGGCGGACCACGTGGTAGAAGCCTCGCAATGAGAAAATGACAGCACTAGGTCTGACATGCATATCCGCTGACAGCGAGCGAGGCCTGCGCGTGTGTTTGTTTCCCAGTGCGCTGAATTCATCCTTGACTCCCTTCAAAAGCTGATTTGTTTGGGTCACCTCAGCAAACCTCCACAGACATTCGGGGAAGACTTCCTGCAAAGCCGTCTCTTTTAAGTCTGCTTATTTTCACCTCATTTCACACCAGTATGAGATGGGCCGCTATGAAAGGGCTCAATTCACGCTCCACTGAGTAGCAGTTTTTTAAAAAGAATACATTAATAGATGCACTCCGTGATCTCCCTCTAATGTTGGGCGAGTAGCAACCGTATGCTGGCCTGCCCTCTTTCACGGCGTTTCTATGAAAGGACAATCAGTATAAAGCAAAAGTATATATTCATTCATGGTGAGTGTTTGTTTTTTAGCCCGGGTGCCTCTGTCCCACATGCAGATTCAAAGCTGTGATTCTCACATGGAGTGGAGATGCGGCAGCTCTTTGTCTGTGTGAAAGGTTGGAGGAAAAGAGGCTTTTCATGGTCCGAGTCCACTGTGAATCGAGCTTTACATCCTGCTCAACTCTTTTGCAAGTGAATTAGATCCAGTGGCATTATACTGCGAGTTCCCTGGGGTCAAACAGACACGGATAATTGTATTTTCTATTTGCTCTGCTTTGCTTCTCCCTTTGCTTACATGTATGTGCATTGGTTTT
Organism: Adelosebastes latens; assembly: GCA_916700685.1. Classification (NCBI taxonomy): domain Eukaryota; kingdom Metazoa; phylum Chordata; class Actinopteri; order Perciformes; family Sebastidae; genus Adelosebastes; species Adelosebastes latens. The sequence goes on from CAKAKR010037741.1 coordinate 3,256, forward strand.
ATATCTGTGTTGATCGTCTAAATCTTTTTTGGCTCATTTGTTTTTTGTCCCAGGAATGGTAAAATGTCTAATAAATCTTATTCTCACGGTAAAGTATGTTAGTGGAGCTCTTGTTACCCCACATAGACCCACATAAACCCATTTCTGTCCTTTTTAGTCGGGTACAGGGGGTATTTAAGGGGAAATAGCAGGTCAACAGTAAATGTCACATAGAAGTGGTGTACATCATCTGAAAGCTGGGAACCTGAAGATTAATTTGAGATGCAGCTCAACACTGTGTGTCAAGTTGGTCTAGTCATAAATCAGAAATAAACACAAATTAATTAATATATTAAAATAAATGTAAAAGTGAGGCTTAGAACATTATGATAGAAGTATATGATGACCATTCCCATGCTCTATTATGTCTCAAAAGTTGCTGCAGCAAGGGTTGATGCCATTTGTTACACAGATTTGGTGCTAAATTTAACCATTTTTTAATTTTTACCACTGGAGAATTGATAAAAATGATCAATAATCCCTCCAAAATACCACTAAGACACCAAGACCTTGAGGAACACTATAGAAAAAGCCATGCTGTGATTTGGTAACAAACACTTTTGACATTTGGAGATTTCTGTAAGAATTGTATTTTTTGGCGATTGGATGGTGAGCACTTCTGTTCTGGAAACTGCTCAGAAACCCCCTTATTGTCAATCTAGATTGGAAAGCCATCTATCCTCTGAATGCTCTAGGTCTCTAGTTTGTGGCTGTAAAGTGTCATGAGGCTGTGATTAACCTAGAGGTGACCACAGGTCATTTTTTGCAGTGAAGTCAAGTTTCAAAAAATGGTCTCACTACAATGAAATGGCTACTATGAGGACTAACATCATCACACATGAATATACTGATACAGTGATACACAATTTATGTAATTCCAAGACGGTTTAGGGACCCCAGTATGCAGAAATATTCAAACACATAATTTTTTAGAATAGGCGAATATAACATATTTATACTACATACAAAAAAATGCATCTTTTTTGTCCAAAACTGCATGTGATTATCATAAAGTGGGCATGTCTCTAAAGGGGAGACTCGTGGGTACCCATTGAACCCATTTTCATTCACAAATCTTGAGGTCAGAGTTCAAGGGACCACTTTGATTATGGCCATGCCAGTTTTTTCTCGCCCAAATTTGGCCTAACTTTGGAGCATTATTTAGCCTCTTTACCGACAAGCTAGTATGACAGTATGATGCTTTTCCAGTTTCATATGATATACAGTATGTAGTTTAGCTCTAGCTGAAAAACTGAACCTGCCTCTGAAAGACAGTAAAGTCAGTCAGGATCGAGCGTTTCATTTCTCATCCATGTGAGGTATTTTTAGACTTCTTCGGGAAAAAATGTAGTTGACGTAACCTTTGTAAATTCCTGTAGCTTCTGTTTTCATGATAAAACTGAAAAGTGCCCCCTGAGGTTAGCAATTAGGTTGTGAATTGTGTGCAAGTTTGAGTGTGTGCGTATTAGTGTGCCTGTTTGTGTGCAGGTTTCCAGGCATATTTGAACAAGTGAACCATAGTAGACAAAGAAGAGACTGCAACCCAATAAACGCAGCAGTGTCTGGAACTTTCTCAATTGTGCTAGTAGGTTAATCTTCAACCCAGCATTGGTCTACACTACCCAACATGCTAGCAGGTTCCTAGGCACTGCTCACACTGGAAACACTGGTCTGGCTCTAAGCCTTACTGGCTTGCTGTGGCTCTCCCAGTTAGGACTGTCACTACTGTGGCCAAGGGACCGTTCTGAGAGAGTGGAGATACCAGCTCTGTTTGCAGCGCTGAGCCAAAACCAGCATTTTGTCTCTGTGTGAGTGTGAGCGGGAAGACGGGCCTCTTATTATTTTACTAATCTGGGGATTAGGAAAAGCAGCTTTGGGCCTTCAACTCGTCCTCACTAATCAGCTTCAGTGTATTCAACAAATATGATCTATAACTGCTTCACTTTGCATCAGTGCAAACAAACAGACACTCTTACAAACCGAGAGTGGAAATGTTGTCTTTTCCGTTGGTGTTACGCTCTGATTCCCAGTATCTTCGGCGGCAGTGCACCAGTAGATTAACATAAAGAAGCTGCGTGAACATGGCTTTGATTGACTGTCCTGTTTTGTCGTCATCTTCGTCACCTAAATGTGTATGATCACCAATCTCTTTGTTCAGTTAAGCTCATAATCACTATCAATAGACCTGCAGCATTAAGGAGCTAATCTGGACTTTCGAACAATAGCGTTGGCAATGAAGTCTCCTCGTATCGATCTCTGCCAAATCACTAAAACGTTCGTAATGAACTTTTATGTCCCCTTGGCAACACCAACTGTTCACATTTACATCCCAGACTTTTATATGTCATGTTTTATTTATTTCTTCCAGCTGATCACAGGAGTCAGACGATGTGAATAATACAACATCTGAGTTCTGTGCTGGCCAATATAATTGATTTGCCTACAGTGATATTACTCACATTCCTTAATATCACAGGACATAGTTGTGTGTGTGTGTGTGTGTGTGTGTGTGTGTGTGTGTGTGTGTGTGTGTGTGTGTGTGTGTGTGAGTGAGTGTGTGTGTGTGTGTGTGTGTGTGTGTTCGAGCTTGAGAGATGGAGAGACTTTTTTGCTGGAGGCTTTGTTCTGCTCAGAGCTGCCTACTTTCCTGGAAATAGGATTTTGATCTTTTGCATTGAGAGTGATTATACTTCACTTTGTTCACACATGCCTGCACCCAAACTTTGACAAGCCGTAGCGGCGAGGGGTGCCGAGTGTGTAGGAGAATGTGTACATATGCTTGCATAAGGGTGACTCCCTGTGTGTTTCTGTGTGCGCACCTTAGCCAGAATCCCTGGGGTTTGCAGATGGCAACCAAACATGCCAACCATACACACACACACAAACCTCCGGAGCCAACCTGGAGTCAGGGCCTTGTATCTTGGAGGTGCGTGCTGCCAGGTTACAGCTCGCTTGGACAGTGTGGTATTCCAAGACGCCAAACTGCCTCCCTGATCTCCATAGAACCTTATCAAACTGGGATGAGGCTTTTTCTGCTCCTTTACATTGAAGGCCAACAAGACACAAAGCCAATACAACCACAAGTTGTGTATCTTCTGTACAGTACAGAGAAAGTTAGTTTTAGATAGAGCTGCAATGTCTAATTACTGTACTTGAATAATGTCTTCATATGAGAAATAATGTCTAACAAATTTGTAATGACAGAGCAGTAGAATGGAGACTCTTTTCCCAAGAAAAACTAGAGCATCAGGCGTTTCAGGAAATGGCCAAAAACAAAGTCCTCTAGTTCCCTAACCCATAACCCAAGTGGTTATTATTGTCAACAGGGCGACAAAGGTCCCCTAACCTTAACAAAGTAGTTATTCTAACCAGTTATTCATTCCCTAAACCTCACAAAGTTGTTTTTGTGCCTAAACCTAAGGAAGCCTTAAACATAGCAGTTTAACATCAGAACACGGTTGTATTTTTGAATCGGAAAGATCGTCCTCCTGCCCATAGCGGCATCAAATTAGAAAACATTTATATGTGTCCGTGGACTTGTTGCTAATATGGCTCAAAAAATGGCTAAAATTAGGTTTTGTCAACATTTGAGATATGATAAAATCATTAGTTTTATGGACAGGAAACAACAACAATATTCATAATCACAGTATAGAAAGATAAGAGGAGGAGTGGTACAAGACTATCATTGGTCAATAGCAATGAAAACTCGGACATAGGCAGTTCTTCCAACCTTATGGTTGTCAGGAATATGTTTTTCTTCAACTACATTCAACCTTTCTACATTTTCATTTCAGGCTACAACCCAGTTGCCAGAAAAAAATGTTGATATTGTGTGTTTCTGAAAACCAGGGGATACGTTGAATGTCGACGTTTCAGAATCAAAAATATGTTTCATAAATACTAGGGCTGTCAAAGTTAACGCGATAATAACGCGTTAACGCAAATTCATTTTAACGCCACTAATTTCGTTAACACATTAATGCAATCGATCTTTCCGAGATTGTAGCGGGCTCAGTTTTAAAGCTAGAGTGAAGAAAACCTAAGGAATCCATTGGTAACAACTATATCATGCTAGCTTGTCATGAATAATGTTAACCAGCGCTCAAATTGTGCGCTAAATTTTGGCGAGGAAAAACTAGCATGGCCATTTTCAAAGGGTCCCTTGACCTCTGACCTCAAGATATGTGAATGAAAAAGGGTTCTATAGGTACCATAGCACACTGACACACTGACAGCTGTTGTTGCCTGTTGGGCTGCAGTTTGTCATGTTATGATTTGTAATGATGTTTCTGGACAATATTTGTCATTATTTTGTGTTGTTAATTGATTTCCAATAATAAATATATACATACATTTGCATAAAACAAGCATCTTTGCCCACTCCCATGTTGATTCTCCTGCTTTCCATAAGAAACTAATTGAAAGTGTTGAGACGCCCTCCGTCACCGGATTTGGTGGAAATGTGCCGTAAGGCTGCACCGCTTATTAAATATTAATATACTGTATGCCAGGTCACTGGGTTTACAGAGGTTGTTAAAAGTTCACTATTGACAAAATCAGTACATTTTGCTGAAAATTCATGGGCAGATTGATATTGTTGGGAAACAAGATGGGGAAATTTTTCACTATCAATGGATATTAAGTGTCACCGTGTGGTTGATGCCTCAAACATTTAAAGCTGAGTATCAGCTACACTTCCAATAATACTTCTTATGCTTTTTCAGCAGCTAACTGACACCCATCATCCCACACGACGCAGATACATGAACACATTCATGCTCGAGCCCAAACACATTTACATTTTATATATAATACATACAGACAGTCTTATATGACCCATACATACACAGATGCAGACCGCTGTTAATTCTAGTTGGTAAGTGCTTGGTAAGATGAAGCAAGGGTCAAAATTAAATATTTATATTTATAACAGCAAAGGGAAAAAGTTCAACGGAAGGAGAGAGAGAGTGCGAATCCGGAGTCTTCAAGGTGTGTGTGACAGAACTGACTCGCACCTGACCTCAGAATCCTCCGCTCACCGCCATCAGGAGCCAGGAGGTGGGACCAAGAAAAAAAAAAAAAAAAAGATGACTGCTGCACTCCAAAGTGTTACACTGACAGAACAACCTGCCTGTGTGACCCAGTGTGAGGCAGACTGCATATAACACTGCCAGCGCTGACAGACGGGGATGTTGACTTACCAGCGTGTTACACCTTGCCTGATGTGCACATGCAAACAAGTAAACACGGGTAAACATACAGCAGAGTGAGCTGTAATCACCCAATCAAATGCTGATGCACACAAATATATGCAAACAGAAACCACCAGAGCCCGAACACGCCATCCAGCTGCTACTATCAGCCCCATACAGTGATGGATGTGTGTTTATGGTCTCAGTCCAGTGTGTTTCAGCTAAAGGACAATCTTGGTGTCGTCCTGGTTCACAGCAGTGCGCCGACTCTCAGCTGGGAGGGCTGATCAGCCTCCAGTATTAACATATCTCTGAGTTTGACCTTGTCTCCACTTACTTTTGGTATGACAACTCGCAGAAGCAGCAAAAAAAGGATGAAAGGTCGTAAAAATGCAGAGAATGCAATCTTGTCCCGATGAGGAATTTGCTGGCATTCGTCCGCTTTGATCCCACATTTTACAATCTCATGACACTTCCTCTGTCCAGTTCTCTGCGTGTTTGCAACAAAAACAAAAGCGGCTGAACTAGAAAAGAAGTAGGGCGCAGAGCTAACCCAGCTGCCTAGCCAGGCATTCTTTATTCCTTTGGCTTTTAATGCCGGCTGTTATAAAATATGCATGGCGTGGCGTGGAAGGGAGCTACTTAAGGTGGACTACTTTATGTGCCCATAGTCTGCATTGCTGTGTGTGTGTGTGTGTGTGCAGTGCAGAGTGCAGATAATGGAGTCCTCTTTAATGGGCTGGAGAGCAGGACAATCTCCCCGATGCCCTTATGGACAGCGCTAGGCTGTGTCTCCATTTACTTGCGCTGAAGCTGCTATAGCAGATGAGAATGGGAGGTGCGTTTCCCATAGGAGGCAGACCTGTAATATGAGGTCAACCAGGATGCATAATACATGTAGAGATATACTGTGTACCCTGATTGTCCATTTGTTTGTGGTAAAAAGACATCACCTCACACATTAGCTGATGTGTTCATCAGATCCAATTACAACGACCACATGCAATAAATCTAATGCTAATCTCGACCAACGGTTAAAAAGACGAGACTATAAAGCTGTTACAAATAACTCAACACACTTTCTCGTGCATTAAGTGGGACCTAGTATAAATTTGAGCTCTCATGTTTGATTATTAAAGACTGTTTCCATAGTTATTTTTGACTCGCTATGAGAAACCTCAGACTTATATCAATCCCTTTTGAAGCCGACTTATGTTGCATTAAGCTCCGCCGCTGAGCTATGACAAACCATTACTTTTAAATCCAGCCTAAGTCAACTTCATGCTCTTCATTTCTCCCAGTTTTTTTTAATGAAAGTGTATGACTCATCTCTTTAAAATTAAACACCCCCACACACAAATCCTCCCACAAAGGTCGCAGTGTTTGCAATTAAAAGAGTGGTTATTTGCAGTGTCAGGGAGGTGACTGACATTAGCTGAACAAAAGAAGCAAATTACTTTAAGGTGGTGGCAATTACTTTGCGAATGTCATAACAGCTGAGCACATGCTCTGAGCAAAAGTGCTTCAATTCAGGTACCTAACCCTAACCATGGTAAATGCATTAATAAATCGGAAGTTAGACATTTTGAGAGCTAGGCTTATTCACTTTCTTGCAGAGAGTTAAGGCCCAGATACACCAACCCGACATCAAAGAATTAGCAACGACGAATGCCAACAGCTGCTTCGCCTCACGTCGCCTTCGTCTCGAAAAAACTAGGCTGACAGATGCTCACCGACGGCCCCAAACTTGGTGTGTCAGGGCCTTTAGATGAGACTACTGATGCTACTCACGTCTATATGCTAAGTATGAAGGGTTATACTGTTTACCAGACTATTTCTTGACCAGTAACTTCCTGGGATCTCTGCTGGTTGCCTGGCAACTGGTCCTGGCCCGGAAATGGGCTGCAATCCATTGCAAGTTGGAAGTCGATAATTCCAAGTCGGTATTCCTTCCAATCTCAATGCATCCCAGTGCATCTGCTAAATTAACAACTGTGTTGGGAAATATTTCTGAAAATGTAATTTAAGAAATTTTAAGGATCCGCGGGAACCCGGTTATACGTTGTTACAACACGTTTCATAACACAAACACTACATGAAGTAAAAAATAATGAAAATTTAGTTCACTGTGTGTGCCACCATGCTGCTGTGACGTCAGGTGTGTTTATGTCGGCGAATTCGGGGTATATAAATCTTGCCCAAGAATTGGACTCGGAATTTCCGACTTAAAGGACCATTCCATTGCACTTTTCCTTCACTTTTCTTTTTTTTTGCGAGTTCTGAATACAATGGATTGCAGTAATAGTCCTGCACATCGGCTTATTGTAATTTTGACGCATCGGTTTTGTACGGATTACAAAGAGGATACAACATATCAGTGAACTATAGAGGTGGATTTTATTACCTTTGCACAGAGCCATTCACCATTTCCAGTCTCTATGCTAAGCTAAGCTAACCAGCTCCATATTTTCTGTACAGACGTGAGTGGTATCGATCTTCTCATCTAACTCTCGACAAGAATGTGGTTAAGCGCATTTCCCAAAATGTCGTAATTTTCCTTTAAAGGAGCTGCATGTGTCACAAATCATGTTGACGTCTACAATAATTTATGTATTATCTGAAACGAAGTGAAATGAATTGAAAGTTTGTGATACCTGAGCTTTACTACAAAGTATCATGTTTTCTAGGGCTTATTACAGTTCTGCAACAGCCGAATGATGATAATTTCAACACATATAATAAAAAATGTATTTGAACAACACTACCAACCATACCTTTAAAACCACACAAAGCAAGTTGTGATCATTAAAGCATGTGTGACCCCTAACTGTATGTAAATTGCACATTTGCAGTGACCCTAGTGGGAATTACTGTGACTGTAATTACTGTATATGTGGTTTGAGCATTCCCTTCATATTCTTGATTGTCCTTCTTGTTACACATTCCTACAGTTGCTAATCATGCTATCACTTCTTTGTTCAAAAGAGATACTGTAGGAGGCGTTGAAGGAATGCGCTGACAGTCTCTTTCTCGCTTTGCCAGCTAAAAAACGCATTTGTCTCACTTTTGCCTCACCATATGAAATCTGTCACGTCTCAAGTGATTCAGTCGTCCCCACATCGTGCATTCATTTGCTTGCTCGAGGCTCCAGTATACTCTAAACAAAATCAGATTTGGCGCAAAGGCCCCGACGCTGCTGTTACAGTATGAATTAGTGAGTCGCTGCCAGTTCACTCACTTCAGCTCAAGAACCATTCATATAATGATGTCCATGCCAGAGGGGGATCTGAGGAGTTGTAGTGGGTGAACATTAAGCTCTTCTCTGCAGGAAGTTAGCCAAAAACATGCAGCCCAAAAGACATGCTTGACATACTGTACATACTATAACCAGCCCGTTCTCACTCCCAACTCGTCAAATATGTCAAACTATGATGCTCTATGTGGCTGTAGTTATGGTGGGAGTAAAGGAGGAAGTGAGGTTACGTAGTATAAAGAGCAATAGAGTCTGCGAAGGGAGGAGGCCAGGGTGGACAGTCGGGACCAAAAACATAGGACTTTCACCCAAGTGACCGCCCATGTGAAATCAAAAGTCAACGTTTAATTTAACGTTACGATGCTTACTTAACCTAGCCTACTCAACTACATAACAAACATACTTATTTTAACTCAAACCACGATCTTTTCCTAAACCTAACCAGGTGGTTTTGTTGACTAAACATAACTAAGTTGTTTTCTGAGAAATCAGAAGTTTATTTTGAAAAGACAGTGTATGCATGTAACGAGCGGAAATGGACGTGTGGAAAATTGACATGCCTAGAGCGTCATAGTTTGAAGCATAGAGCCACTGACCAAGCTGCCGTATTTGACGAGTTGGGAGTGACAACATGTTGACTAAGACATACAAGAAACTACCATATTGTTGATCTATAGCAGGTCCTGGTGTACAGGGGGCCAGTGAATGAAGAGTCTGTTTGTGTCAGCCCACACACACCAGCAATCACGACCAAATGCTACACCTCTGGTCATAAATCCACAATTTTGCATTTGTAAACGCATCTAATAGTATTTTGTTTCAAGTACACTGCCACTCCGACTATTTCCACATAGTTGTACCTCTGGAGCTGATTTAATCAGTACAAGTGTGAGACAAAGGAGCTGAACCCTCCTGCCTTTTAGCCACCAGGCTGCTTCACCACTTCTGAAAAATTCTCACTGTCTTGTCACATATATCAAAAGAAGCTAATCAAAATGAGCTTACTCGAAAGTGCCTGAATTAATGTTTCTCCTCTCATCTTTATCTCACCACTCTTAACCTACAGACACACACACTCACACTCACACTCAAACATACTATCCAGTAATCTCACTGCCTGTCAAGAGCTTGGCTGCTTTGTTATGCTATGATGTACCTGTAATGTGTTCAGACATAGTAACTGAGAGAAGGTGGTCTAGGCCTACATCCCCCTGCACTACAGCATTAAGGCCTTTACACACCGGGGGCGTTTTTTTCACGCGATTACTTCGCACGTCAATATATTTTTTTCAAACGGATGTTTTTGTCATGAGTACTTTCACACAGAACGCTGCACTTAAATAAAATATATATAATATATAATAAAAAGCTGTGATTTTTTTTCCGGAACGAGGCCGCTTTTCTGAGCTTTCGCACCGTGAATAAAGGCATGAATGAAACACGTTGCGCAGAACGGGATCAGTTGCGCCTATATTTATGAAACATAAACACGGAGGCTCCGTAGTCCGAACCAGGACGGCAAACTTTAGTCCTCCTTTCAACCTTGACAAAGGCAGCGCAGACCAGATCCGCTCCTTCTGTTCTTACATTTCACAATAAAAGCCCTGGACGTATAAAATTCGCAGGCGAGTATTTCGCATTTTTGTGTCGCGTATTCGTCACGCCCCCAGTGCGTAACGGCCTTTAACCCTAAAAATATTTGGTATGGGTGTGTGTGTGTGGATATATGTAAGCATTAGGGGTGTAACGATATTGATTCAATGATCAATGATCCAAAATCATCAATACAAAGTGAAAACATCGATACATATCGTCATCTTTAAGATACGCCTTTATTTTGAAATTCTATGTGTGGCAAAAAATGTGTCACTTTAGAGTGAACAGGAGGTTTATTTTCTATTGTTTTTATTAAAAAGAATAGATTGTTTCTCATTTAAATGTCTGGAAGAGCCCAGTAATACAATTTTCCAATCATAATAATAATATGTAACTGATTGCGTTAAATATATATGAAACATAATATCGTCTCATGTTGATCGCAGGGCCCTGAATTGAATAGGATCAAAATCGTATGGTGGCAGACTTCGTGATATCAGCAAATATCGTATCCAAAGAATCGATAATATGGTATTGTGATGAAACTTGTGACTGACACCTCTAGTTAAAATGTGTGTCTTGTGAAGGATTTAATTTAGTCTTTATTTCTGCATGTTTGCAATTTGAGATGCAAGCTGACATAATAGATGGTGTGGAGATCGGGGTAGACAGCCTGAAAGAGAGTTGTCATTTAGCTGGAAAATGTTCAGTTTTCATACGGCGACACGGTTTGAACTGGATGTTTTTTGAAAAGATGAAGACAAAGTCAACGAATACTTCAGACATTTTTCAGTCACATATTATCTGCTTGCAGTGTTGGAAAAAAGCTATTACTGTATCATTATGACCATGTTTGTCATTTCATTGTGCCTTCAAATCAAAACAATTACCCAAGCTTTTGTTTGTCAGTAATAGGTAAATAGACGCCTCCAGCAGTGATGATCTCCAGTCTGTTCTGGCATTTTGTAATGTCATGCATTTCTTACGGCAAATCTGAGCTACTTTCATTGAATCCTGACCTTTAAATCGTTAAGTAAACTAACATTAAAGATAGACACAACGAAAAGGAAGTTGGGCTGCCTACTGAAACATGTCTGACAGGCTTCCTGGCAGCTGGCTAATGGCGTCATCAGTGTCAATGTAAATGATCAGGCCATCTCAGGCAAAACCAGCCCTCTCTGCTCTGTACAGAATGACAACATCCCTCACTAAGAGCCCCGGAGGACACACATAACCCTGATTACATTTCTGCTACAGATACTGTACAAGCACGGAGCGGCAGGAAACAAACAGAATCAGTCTCTTAACGCTGCCCTCGGACTAGCAGCTTTGTTTTCATGACCCTGCTCAGGAGATGCTTTAAATCTCAATAACGGTATGGTTAGCCGCATGCTTCTGCCAGACCCATATACACATGCTGCCAAAAATACAGACAAAAACACACATACACACACACAATCTCCCACACACCTACATGCCAACAGCTGTGCATTCTGGCAGTGCGATGAAGCCGGTGGCAATGATTGAAACATGCCTCTTTAAGCTGGAGCCCTGCGATATGGCTCTATCTGTTGGTCTGCACAGCCACACTTACCTCACAACCCCCATTTTAATAAACAATGCACCCACCATCACCAACACAGCTTCCACCACCTCACCCTATCCCCACACTAGTCAGCCAGAAAGCTTGTTCGCTGTCTTTACCTCATCCAAACCTCTGTTGTCTTAACTCTCTCCCCTTCTTTTCAATCCCGTTCACCCTAAACATTATTTTGGCCCCAGGAGCTTACCGGGGCTCTCGGTGCTGTAGAAATAGCCCCTGGCCTCAAATCCTCAGGGGATGGTTATCCTAAAAAAAAAACAGCATTGCCTCTTTGATCAAGCCCCCAGTATCAGCGACTCAGCCAGTCCACTCCACTGTCCATCTAAGTGTAAATAAACAGATGCAGCAAACCCCCCATGGAAGTGCCATGTGGTCATATTGTGTGAAAATAAGCCCAGCAGAGGGAGGAGATGAGTCCTGTAGGTACACAGAGATGCTCTAAAGGCTCAGACACACCAACCCGACATCAGAGAACTAGTGGCGATGAAGGCCGACTGTTGCGTCGCCTCACGTCGCCTTTGTCTTGGCTGACAAGTTGCACTTGAACACACCGCAAAGACTACAGCCGACGGCCAGTTAGCACGTACGTTCTGCGCCTGCGTGAGAGGAAATAACTCTCCACACCAGCA
>CAKAKR010037745.1:0-45228 GCA_916700685.1 Adelosebastes latens
CTCGGTTTGAACTTCAGCAAGTCGTCTTCACCACGTCTAGATGCCTAAATGCATTGAGTTGCTGCCATGTGATTGGCTGATTAGCTATTTGTGTTAACGAGCAATTGAAAAGGTGTGCCTAATAAAGTGGCCGGTGAGTGTATATCACCCACAGCTTGAGAACTATGCTGCGCTCCATTTGAACTGGGAAGTCGGCAATTTCAACTGGAACGCCCCCTAAAGTCGGACGAACCTCACCAACCCCGAACTCAAAATCCAAGACAGCTACTCCGCACATCAACAGTAATAAAATCTGTAGTAAATACTGTTTATCAGCACTTCTATATTATTTGTCTCTCAAATCAGTCGTACACACAGTCCTGTCCAACTTCTATCCGTGGACATGTTGCTACTTTGTTTGTATGCGCAAAATACCGGCGTAATGGGTAATGCATCAACTGTTGCTAACAATGCCTAGCCTGGCTGGAGCAAACCCCGTTGAGTTTTCCAACTTGTTGTACTGGAACACGGTCAACTGGGGTGTGACGTCATTCCCAGCTCCGACCTCTGACTTCCGAGGTAAATGGAACGCAGCACTATCTTTGCAAAGGTGAATCATATTTTTCTCACAAGCCAATCAAAGCAGACCGGGCTTTTTCTGAAGGGGGTCTTAAAGAGACAGGCACTAAAACGGAGCGTTTCAGACAGAGGGTGAATACAGGTATATTCAGACAGACAGTATGAGAAAAATAATGTTTTTTTTAAACATTAAAGCATGTAAACATGTTCTAGTAGAAACCCGAAATATAAGTACGAACCTAAAAATGAGCATGATATGTCCTCTTTAAGTATACTATTATACATCATTAAAGGATTATGTTAAAACAGTAAGCAGGTAAAGACCATTCTGCAACCACAAAACAGGTTAAACAATATGGTGAAGGTACCTGAGGCCACACCATCCACAGTCAATCAGGAGCTGGTTCCTGTGAGGACAATGTCCGATGACTCTCGTCAAAACCCTCACAGCAACATCCTCCAGACTGCACGAGCCAATCACAGACTGCTGCACGTCTAGAAGACAGCCACAAAAAAAAAAACATCAACAGTTGAATTTGTGACTCTTTTTTTTTTCAATACAATAATGTCAATTTAAAAACAGCATAAACAAACTTAGACACTGATACAAATACAGCCACATCCACACACACACACCATAGAAGCCATAGTTCCCAGGATGCACCTCACTGAGCTGCGCCATGTCTTTGACTGGGTGACTACAGGAAGGGGTGGAGCCAATGCTGGACTTGCAGGTGATGCCGACAGCCTTCAGTCTGCCCAAAAGCAAACCCAGAGAAGTTTACAGGATGATTCTATCAAGACAGCATTTCACAGGAAATAAATATAACAGATTATTTACTTGTAAGAGCCCCCCGAAATACTATACGCTGGTCCTTTAAACAAGATTTAGTGTAGTAGTGTAAATCCAGTTCTACATTTTTGAGGCGTCCGTAGATTAAAGTCCTTTCTTATTAACTTAACTTTAGTCTTCTTTCTTCTACAAACATAAAACAACAAGACTTTTGTTAAGCAGATAAACTAGTGGACTTCTGTAAAAAAACTCTGGGTACACTGGTACATGCCAGTCAAAAGAAAATCAAATGATTGATAATAAAAAATGTGCCTGAGAAAATGTATTTTAACCATTTTCTCTGTGGCTGGTTACATATGACATGATTGGCCTCTACTTGCTTTTGAATGTCTTTATTTTGTTGCCATACTTTTCCATGAACTTCAGAGTCAAGTCGGTTGTTTCCTGGGCGGCAGCCTGTATTTGCTCCACTCCTCTGCAGTTATAGGTGTTCCCACAGTGAGCGTACACTCCTGTTAGCTCCACGCCCTCCGTCCCGGCGATGGCCTGGGCCAATCTGAGCGCCTCGGGTTCCGAGTGCAGGACACCAGCTACGGCAAAGAGCAAACAGAAGGATCAGCGGGCAGCTCAGCAGCTGACGATGAGCTGTGTCCTGCAGCTTCCCCGCGTGTTTACCTCTCCCGTTGCCACAGTCGAGTTTGAGCCAGACGTGCCACAGCAGACCGTCTCTCAGTGGTCTCTTCTTGAGCTGATCCAGAGCATGAGGATGATCCAGTAAAACTTGGAAGAGATGCAGCCTCTCTGACAGGGCTGCACAGTTCTCCACCTGTGAACACACACAGACATACTGTAAGTTGTCTGTGTCTGTATGGTTGGGAGATGACGAGACCTAAGAAGAATATAAAAGCTATAAGAAAGAATGTAAAATTTGTGTTAATTACATTGACCTGCGTGTTTTATGAATAATATTAACTGATTAGTTGAAAACCAATTGAAGAAAATCAATCACAGTTGATGCTTAATGTTCCAGGGCCATGCTATTGTGCATGCTGGCTCGCTGGTACACTTTATATACAACAGAGCCGTCATTAATTAATTAAATTATTTAGTTCCACCTGTGCTTTTCCTGCTATGACGAGCAATGTCAGCTGTGATAAAGGAAAGCTATTTCTCAATTTGATACTACATACTACTAGTACCTACTTATAGATACGTACATAAGGGATAATGTACAGCGAGTGGGTCATTATTGGGAAATAAACCCCGACAATATCAGTTATTTGACACAAAATATCGATCTAAAAATGATTTTATGGATTTAGAAATAATTTCATGCTTCAGCTAAAAAAAATACAAAAAATAGTCTGCTCGCTGTGTAAGAGGATCAGAACTGCGTCCATAGCAACGGTCTGTTATCCATGGCAACGGTCTGCTATACAGAAATAACAGACCGCAGAAAAACGTAATTGACCAATCAGAATCGAGAATTCAACAAAGCCAAGTAATAATACATACTAATTGCCATACAGTGGTATGCTCTATTTGTAGTTAGTATGCAAGCAATCAATTTACCATTTGAAATAGTGCAAACTGTGACTTTTTTTTCACAAAAACAAAGCAAAATGTTGTTTCCTATATTTGTCATTAAATCTTTTGTTATTGTAAGTTCTACATGGAGCTGTTTCACCACCACCTGCAAGTTATTTTAATGCACAGGCATTTTGACTGGTCATAGTAGGAAAAGGCTCTGTTTACAGTGAATAGAAGGACCCTGAAAGTGAAGCAAGCGGCTAAACGGAATTAAGCCATCATTAATTTTATCATTTACATCAGTGCTTTTGCTACTGTGACACTGTCAAAGTGTCTTCTGTGAAAAAGGTTATGGGACAACAGTGTACATTTACAGCACACTCAAAAAATCAAGGGGATTTTAGGATGCATATTGACATTTTTTTTTTTACTTAATTTTGTCACTTTTCACATATTCAAAACAGTCTTTTCAGTGTGTGAGTTGAGACCTTATCAAAAGGAAGAGAGTATGCATAGAGGATGTCATCAAACCCGTTGTCGGTATAGAACCAGGCCTCTGCCAATGTGGAAACCGCAATGCACCTCCGTGATCCACCCGTCATTATGTCAGCACACTCACTAGACATGAACACAAATACACAGACATTATCAGTATCCCTTACATATAAGTACAACACTGCACAAACGGCACATCCTGTCTCAAAACTAGTCCGTGCATTTGTTACCTCTAGGCTGGATTATTGCAAGTCCTTATTATCAGGCTGCTCTAATATAATAAGTCCCTTAAGACTCTCCAGTTGATCCAGAATGCTGCAGAATGTTTACAGACAAGAACTAGAAAAGAGATCAGATGTCTAATTTGTCCCATATTAGCTTCTCTGCACTGGCTCCCTGTAAGATCCAGAATATAATTTAAAATCCCTCTCCTCATCTACAAAGCTCTTAATGGTCAGGCACCATCATACCTTAAAGGGATAATTCAGGTGTTTTGAAGTGGGGTTTTATGAGGCACTTATCCATAGTTCATTATAGTTGGACCAGCCCTAAGTTATACTGCTATAGGCCTAGACTGCCGAGGGACTTGCACTGAGCTCCTTTCTCCTCCTCTACCTCTCCATCTGTATGCATTCATGTCTCAATAATGCATTTTACTAACTTGGCATCTTCCTCTGAGTCTTTGTGCTTTCTCGTCTCGCAGGTTGCCATGGATCATGGTTGCCACTGGATCGTGGCTGCGCTTGTTGCCGTGGTTCTGCTTGACGCCCCACTGCTACTATTATTATTATTAGTCATATTTCTATTATTTTTATAGTTGTTATTGTTACTACAGTTGTTGCTGTGCATCTCTGTGTGTCTCTCTCTCAACCCAACCGGTCAGGGCAGATGGCCACCCACCTAGAGCCAGCTGGTTCTATTCAAGGTTTTTTCCTTGCTGCTGTGACCCAAATGCTTGATCATGGGGTAATGTTGGGTCTCTGTATATTAAAGGGACTGTTTGTAACTTCTTACACGTATAAATCAATCCGGGTCGGTGTCCAATGCGCGCTCGCGTGTGGCTACGCTGTTCAGACTCAGACTCCAACACAAAATACACGGAAGCACCAAAACCGCAAAGTTATATCTAGTGAAGCCCGTCTTGCAAACCAGTGTTGGCAGCGGTCAGAGGACGCGGGGGAGACCGTAGCTTTGGTCTCCAGGGCCGGAGACTCTGCTGTACTCTGCTCCTCTGCCTGCTTGCCTTCACTCACACACCGCGCTCGTTCTCGCTCTTTCGCTCCGCTCTCACATGCATGCGCGCACACTCCACACTGCAGAAGAGTTAGTAGCTCTGAGAATATCTAGTGAATGAACAGTGGACGTTTGTGCAGAAATAAATGCTGCAGCTCCTCCAGACCAACAGAGGTTTCCTATGTCTTGTGAAGTGACGGGGCTCCGCAGCGAGAAACGTTATCGTCTCCGACCAAAACTCTGATGTCTCCCCTGTTCCCTCCGGCCACGGTCGGGAGGCTGAGGCAGGAAAAGCCAACACTAGGATCAGCATTGATTCATGGAGAGACCTTCATCTGGTCAGCTAACATTACTGCCAAGCAGGTGAAATATAGAGTGATGTTGTGGTTTTAGCTGACATGTGTCGCCTCACTGTTTTGAGCGATGCTCGTTCATGTCTATGTAGAGCGAGCACAAGCCCGAGCAACAGGACGCTGACTTTAGTTGACTTAACGGCCACAGGTTTCGCTGTTAACAAGCAATTTCTGATTCTTACAAACAGTCCCTTTAAAGAGCATGGTCTAGACCTGCTCTATATGAGAGGTGTCATGAGATAATTCCTGTTGTGATTTTTAGCTCTATATAAATAGAATTAACCTGACTGTACATATGACAGATTTGCGTAAATGTATTGTTTTGAGTGTGTGTCTTGTTTTTCATACATGGTTTTGTGGGTCTTCATGTGTGGCCGAAGCTGGACCCCCAGATTCTTGCAGCGTTCGATCATCCTCTCTGCATTTCTCTTCACTTTGTCCACATCCACCACCAGAGCAGGGGTGCACAGGACGGATAGGGGCTCTCCCTCCATACTGGCAGCACTGGAACACACACACACACACACACACACACACACACACACACACACACACACAGATACTTCTTGTGCAATTAAATTCTTGTGCATGACTGACTTCAAGATTCAAGCCCTTTATTGTCATTGTGTAGTACAACGAAATTAGATTGTGACAATCCCATAGGTGCTAATGAAAAGATAATACAAATTAAAAAAAAAGAGATAGTGCAATATAAATATTAAAAAATATAAAAGACAATACAATATAAAATATAAAAATACAATATGTATATTGATTTGATGACAGTTTTGCCAGATTATTGCACAGAGTGTCTGTCAGATAATCATATAATTATTGCTCAGCATTAGATCATTATTGACTTCAACAGTTTAACAACGTTATATAATGTAGAGACCTTTGAACTTTAAAAACTTTAACGTTACCCTGAGATGTTTTTTTGGTTTTAACAACCTTCATTTACCTCTGGACCTTTATTAATTCTTTCCTCTACATCTCAACACATATTAATAGTAGACTATGCACGGAGCTATAGGAGATTTTTATCACTATAGATAACTCACCGTTTTGCAGTGATTGTCGTCTCCATCACGTTTCTCTGGTGTCTACGGTGTCCTGTAGGGGACAAACCTCCAGACCGGATGCGCTCATTCTGGGGTCATATTATAGAGCTTCTTTGTGCAAAGCAGAGACAGAACAAGTTGCTGGACTCTACTCTCAATTTGTGTGTGTGTTTTTTTTAATTTTATTTTAACTTGCCGTGCAAAGTTTGGAAAAAAAAAAAATAAAAATAAAAAAATAAAAAAATAAAAGTATTTATAAAAATGAAATACATTTCAATTTCAATTTCCATTTAATATATTATTTAAATAAATATTTTTAATATTTAACTTTTCTGGTTGCAACATAAAAACACTAATAGCTATACATTAAAGGTCCCATATCGTGCTCATTTTCAGGTTCATACTTGTATTTTGTGTTTCTACAAGAACATGTTTACATGCTGTAATGTTAAAAAAAACAACTTTATTTTCCTCATGCTGTCTGCCTGAATATACCTGTATTTACCTTTCTGAAAGTGTCTGAAACGCTCCGTTTTAGTGCATTTCAACGGAATTGCAACGGAATTGCGTTGCTAGGCAACAGCTTGGGTCCATGTGTACTTCCTGTCAGCTGATGTTATTTACATACACTGCAACAGGAAATAAACTAGGACACAGTTAGAATGTTTATGTTTAAAACCATGTGATGGTCTAAATATTGTAGATTTGTGACATCACAAATGGACAGAAATCCAGACGGCTTGTTTCAAACGCACAATTTCTGAATACGGGCTGTGTGTATTTCTCCGTATATTGAGGGGTTTGATAGTTTAACAGTATTTATTTAGCACTTAAACCTGTTTTATAATATAAAAGACCTGAAAATCTCACTTTTTACAATATGGGACAATATTTTCCTCCATAAAATCATCCATCCAAAAAAAACATAATAACTTTTTCAAATCTAGCCCGTGACAGGAGACTTTTTTGCCAATCACAGGTCAAATATTAATCAATATTCTGTTACTGTAATGCCTATTTCTCATCTCAAATGTTTTCAGAAAACATCTTGTAGTGCACGGTTTAGCTGTAAAATGAGAAAGTTTGTGACCCGGCAGCCATGTTGAGATCAGTCAAGGAAATACCAAGCACCGCCCACCAGCCAGAGCACAGCCAATAGAAACGCTCTCTCTCTCTGAAACGACCTGTGATTGGTCAAAGTCTCCCGTCACAGGCTAGATTTTTTAAAGCCTGAAAACAGAGCCATGAGGAGGTGCAGAAGTCTAGTTTTCTCTCAGAACACTTGAATTACAATATGCTGAAAGGTTATTATGGGATTTTTGCCCAATGATGCCAAAAACTTTCTGCCTACTGAGCTTTAATGTTGCCGCTGGTAAAGCAAAAAGAGCAGTAAAAAAGTACAATATTTTCCTAAAAAATGTAGTGTAGACCATCAGAAGTATATAATGTAATAGATTAGTCTGAATACACTTTTGAATTTGCTGCTTTGTATGTCTCTGTACAGCAGAGGGAGCCAGATGCACAAACACCCATTTTTTTTTTTTTACACTTTTTCTTTTGGGATCAAAATAAAATAAAATAAAAATAATTTGGGAACAAATGGAGAGGGGATAAATATTACATTTCAAAAGGATGAAATGTATTATGTATGTTTGTGTTATGTACGTTTTCTATGCCACTTCCTTTCTGCTAAGGTTACAGTGATTTAATGACAAATTGCAACATGGATCAAAAACATATTAAACACATCACACATTTTCTTTTTTATATCTTGCAAACACAAAAGACAGTGTTGGGGTCACCACATTAGGCTTTATTTGGACTTCATGTTTACAGATTTGGTTCTTTCATGTTTGTCTGTCAATGCATGTGTAATTAACTTCAGCATATGTGTGTGTGTGTGTGTCTGTGTGTGTGTGTGTGATTCTCTTGTGGGGCATTTATGTGAGATTTTTTTTTTTTTTTTTCCCTGGAGAAGATAAGTCTACATGTCTTTATCCTCTGAATAAAACTACAGTAATTACAGCATAACATGATGTAAAAAAGTTTTGAGAACCACTCAGATGGCTTTGTCCTTTATTTCTACTTTAGCACCTTTAATGTAAATACTGAGTTTGTGAAGACTGTGAGGGAGAGAGAGAAAGAGAGAGATAGAGAGAGAGAGAGAGAGAAAGAGAGAGAGACTGCAAACTGAAAATCAATACAACATAAAAACAAAATAAAGCGTACAATTAGTTTCGTACACATTCAATAATCATACACCTCTCCTCTGGGATACTTCTGAGTGTCTTTGGTTGGAAGTGCTGACCGTAGATTTAGAATGACTAGAACAATCAAGTAACTAACGATATTGCATGCCTATGTGTTTGTGTGTCAGCTGGTCCTACGTGGATTGTTTTGGCTCTTGTAAATTAACCGTCACCCATAACAACAGGATATGTAGCCGCCTCAGTGCCTAACATCCAGTAATGATAATGATCACAGAGGTTGGCTGATGGCTCTGTGTGTGTGTGTTTATGTGCACGCCTTCTTTAATTCTATGGGGCAGAGCGTTACAGTTCCTCACTAGCATATCCAGCGGATGAAGCGCTCAAAGAACGACGGTTTGTTCAGCATGGCATAGTCAGCTCCTCTAAAGATGGCCGACCCGTCCCCTAGCGACACCTTCCGCAGCACGTCTTCGTCTGTGTCTGTTCCCATGGCGATCACCGTGGGAACCCCTTCAGCTCGCCTCATGGCAGACACGCCCTCATCCAGCTGTTCGCTGGCTGTGATGCCGTCGGTGATGAACACAAAGGCCAGCTCGGCGTTGCGACGAGCCAAGCGGTCTCCAACCTGCAAACACGACATGCAATGTTAAAGAAATACACTTTTTTTGCTTCCTTGCCAATAGTTAAATGAGAAGATTGATGCCACTTTCATATATGTGTGTTGATATGGGGCTTGAGCTAGAAGGCAATTAGCTTAACTTAGCATAAAGACAGGAAGCAGGACTAAAACAGCTATAGTGAAATCACAAATTGACACTGTTATTTCTGTTTGTGTACAGATGAAACAAATGAGATACATATTTTTGAGGCTTGCTGTTTTTCCCTGCTTCCAACATTTAAGCTATTCGCATCCCGGCTCCCGCTCCGTACTTATTTTCTTATTCTTGTTGAGAGTTAGATGAGAAGATTGATACCACTCTCAGACATGAGAGTGGTTTTGATCTTTTCATCTTACTCCAAAAAGTAAATTTAAAAAAAAGGTTTAACTATTCCTTTACATGTTTGTGGCACAGTTTGCCTGCCTACAAATCCAAGACAAGCGTTGTTTGTATTTGTTTATACCTGTGGAACCACCAGATTGTTGACAGCATGGATGATAGCGCTGCCCAGAGCAGAAGAGGAGTCCATGTAGTTCACCCCCGCCAGCGAATCAGAGATCACTGTGAGATTGTGCGTGAGCGCGAACTCCACCCGCTGTTCTGTAGGGCTGCCGTACTGCAGCAGAGCCAAGCGGGCATTCCTGTCGTCTTTCAGGCCGTTGGCCAGGGTGAGGCGGCGAGCCACGTTCTCGATGAACTCTTTGGCCCTGCGGTGGTCCTCCAGTCCCATCCTCTCAGAGCCATCCAACATGAACACCAAATCCACCGGCCGCTGCACACAGCTGGCCACTGCAGGCTCTGGAACAGACACACACACAAACGTACGTGACGATTTAAATCAAACATGGCGTTCGGCGAGCTACAGCTGGAACACAGATGCTCAGAGGTCATCAAGAAAGCACTGTTTTAGTTTGCTCTTTGATTTTATTCTCTTGAGATGGCATTATTAAAAAAACATGAATACATGTTATACCAAACGACATAGTTTACATCAGCAAGTTTCATTCACAGAGCTAACATGATACCATAACATTTGGTTAAAGCCACTCTGTAGTCATTTTCCTCTAGTCATCCTACTTTACAAGCCAAGCCACATGCGGAAAAAAAACATGCAGCAACCAAGGGCATAACATACAATAGTTCCTTCATTGTCAGTGCCAAGTCGATTAACCAAATATCCACATATACCAACTTCTGACTCATATACAGCATACTGTGACATGGATAAAACCAGATATTTTTCCACATGTCAAGGCCTTTTCACCAACATGACTCATTCACAGAGCACAAGAAAGAAAAGTTAAGGCCGTAACCATGGATATGTGCAAAACAGCAAAAAAAAATCTCATCAGAGTGATTCAGCGAGCTCGTGATTCACAGTGGAAATGAGGCTTCATCAAAGAGCCACTGTACACTACACAGGAGCAACATGAATGGCTCTACAGACCAATCTCCTCCGACAAATGGACGACATCCGCCCTCCGTGTGAATGGAGGACGTTCCACCACCACTTCACGGTGGAAGAAATGATATGTTTCATATTTTTAACAGACATACTTTTCTGAGACACAGCTCCATGTGCGTTAATTCAAAAATATTCTATGAGGAGAGGGAGCATCACATTTTGAATTTTGGCCCATCGTATACAGTAACTGAACATAAGGCTGCTCTGAGTTGTTGGGACAGGGCCACCTTCATATCATGCAATCCTTTTGCATCAGCCCATGGTGTATATTGCACGCGTAGAGTTAAAGAGGACCTATTATGATCATTTTCAAGTGCATACTTGTATTTTGGGGTTTCTACAAGAACATGTTTACATGCTTTAGTGTTAAAAAAACACTTAAATTTTCTCATCCCGGCTGCGCTGCAGCACCTCTTTTCGCCCTCTGTCTGAAACGCTCTGTTTGAGCTCCTGCCCCGCCCCCTCCTGAGGAGCCCAGTCTGCTCTGATTGGTCAGCTGGCCCACTCTGTTGTGATTGGTCAACCGAACCAAACTCTTTAGACTCCGCTCCAGCTCCGCTCTAACTAGTTTTGTTTTAGGGCGTGCTAAACTAGCCGTTATGCAAATGTCTTACTTGGTGACATCACTATGTTACGGAAGAAAAGGCGGGACTTCAATCAAGGTGTTTCAGGCAGTTCAGGAGCAGTGTTTCTGTTGGGGAGAGTAACTCCCTTTGGTGTGGACTTTGTAACTTTGCAGACCTTTTACATGCACAAAAAACTATATAACACACTAAAGGAAAGGGGAAAGGCACAAAAGCATAATAGGTCCTCTTTAAAGAAATGCCCACAGTTTTATTAAAGTCTATTCTATGTCCAGCAGTAAGCTTATTAGTTATTGGCGTCCATAATGGCGAGGTAGCATGGTTAGCATATTAGCATTAGCAGAGTCCTATGGCTTTCTCTGGGTCTCCCATAATGTCTCCATAGACATATTTGAAGGAGTCGATGAACAGCTTGGTCCACTGCTGCCTGTCCGATCCATGGGCGAGTTTGGCTCTCTGGGCTGTGTACGCCATGGTCGCAACGCCAACCCCGTGCTGCTGCTCGCTCAGGCCGTTCAGCAGGCTGGTCACACCCTCCAAAGAGGTGGGGACCAATGAGGGGCTGCCTTCCTCGGCCAGTGGCTTCCAGGGGGGAGGGGCTTGCCCCGCCGTGATGCCCCCTCCTGAAACAAGCGGGCGGAATAACATTGTGGGCGGGGTCCCACAGACACGACGCATCAACACTAGGGATGGGCGATACCAAACTTTTTTAATTCGATACGATAGCTTGTTACAATTTTACCGATGGTTTCCACACTCAAGTGACACAGGGCAGCTAAATATGTCAGGGATGTTTTGGCACAAACATTAAACAAAAGTAGTGAAAACGTTTGAAAGTGATGCAGCCACCCACGTTTGCATTTATGTAATTTTATTATCGATATATTTTTTTCAAAGTAATCGATACCAAATGAGAAGCTTGTGAGTATCGAAGCATTGATACCACAGTATCGATCCGCCCATCCCTAATCAACACAGCCATCAAAGATGCCGGAGCTACACCGAGTTGCACTAAATTGCAAGTTTGGTTTTGTGTGTTGGCATTACAGCGACATGAATTAGTTGCATCATAGCAAAGGAGGTGAAATGATATGTAAAAAAAAAACATTAACCTAAATTTAATCCACAACTTGTCTAATCCTTAACATAGATTAAAGGCGTCAGTATGCTTCAAACAAACTAGTTGGTACCAAGTGTTGTCCGAACATGTCTGAAGGCCAAAATGTTTATACCTGTTCTGAAAATAAGGATAACAGTGCACAGTTTCGAACAGTCTCTCCTCGAAGGTATTCATGGTGTTGCACCCGGTTGTACAAATGAAAAGTGACAGAAGACTTTGTGTAAAGAATGAAAAAAGATGCAAAAATTGTCATCCATATCCCCCCTAAAGTCAAACGCTTTTTCAGACACCATTTGACAATTTGACAAGCACTTCGTTTGAAGCATATCGACACCTTAATAATGCTGGTTAGGCCTGAAAATCTTCGAAGAGGAGAGTAATACATCATATTTTAAAATCTTACCTGATTTACAAGGGAGATCAGGGCACACGGTGATAGGATCTAAAGCAGAGACAAAGACAGGATGTCAGAGAAAAACAGACAAAACCAAAACCACTTCATGATCCACTAGATGAAAGTGCTGTACATAACGTGTGTTTCCGTATTGAGCGTACCTGGGCAGAGCACGTGTTCAATCTTGTCGATAAACTCATCTGCCACCAGGTCTGCAAAGCGCTTCATGCCCAGCACCCTTCCGTCCTTCTGGCAGGCGATGCTCTTCAGACTCTCATTCTCCTCGATCTGGTCGAACATGTCTCCGATACCGATGGCGCTCACGTCGACGCTGGGATCGCTGCTCACACAAATACAAGCAATGAGATAGAACAGTTGTCGTCTCCACAAATGCTAATTCTAAATCCTAATGTGCAGCCCCAGCGCCCCAGGCACCTGCAGAGGTAGGTGAGCAGCGAGTCGTCGTCTCTGGGGTCGAAGCGTCCGTCTGTGATGACAACCACGGTGACGTTGGCTTTGGCCCTGCGGCTGTCCCTGATCAGGTTGTCGTAGGCGTACTTCAGAGCGGACGGAGTCCACGTTCCTCCAGCGATCCACTCCAAGCGCTTCACCGCATCCTGAATAGTGGAGAAGTCACAATGTGAGAGATGTGTACGCACATGATGTGAGGTCAGAGTGTGTAACCTTAGTTACACTGCAGCCATTTTGAAGACTTGGGGCTGGTTCGGTGAAAAAAAAAAGATCCCAATATAGAAGAGCGCCAGCCTTATTCTTTAACGTGGGTCTACCAAATATCGCATCCCAGATTATATGTGTTAGTAAATGACAGAAATATAGTGAGAGGGACACAAATGTAACTGTGATGACTCCCATCTGCATTGTTTGCGTGCAGACGGCATATCCGATCCGACAGCACATCAGCCCTGATTAATTAAGACACATCTGGACAAAGAAGGCAAAAGAACAGCATGTGCTACACCCCTAAAAATACACTTCAAAGCAGTCTGCACATGTGTTTGTGTTTGAGACCTTGAAAGCAGACAGCGAATCAATCTTGGGGTCGTCGAGCTTGATGGCCTGGAAGGTTCCACTGTGACTGTACTGAACAACTCCCACTCTTGTGCCTGTATGGGAACACAAGCAACCATAAGTGTGTTTACACCAAGTTGGCAGCCATCTATTTTTTATGACATACAAACTAATCCTGAAGTGAAATAATGCATGTGTACCTGTGTCTGACTGGGGGTCTTTGGCCATGGATCCAAGTCTGTTGATGGTGTTGATGACAAAGTTCTTCTCCAGGGTGAAGTTAGTCAGACCCACTGACTCTGAGCTGTCAATCACAAACACAATGTCCAGGGGGCCGCAGCGTTTCTCACAGTCTGCAGGACAAAAAAACATAAAACTGTGAGAATCTGACAGCCCCGATCAGAGCAATGATCAGATCAGGAATGGAAACACGGCGGTAAACAAACTCACCACAGCAGCCACACGTTTCCCTGATGTAGTTCATGACATCACATTCCTGCAGGGAGAAACATTATGTCATTATTTTCATCATGTTTCTGTTGATGTGCCGGTGATAAAAGAGTGGTTAGATGTTATAAATGTCCTTACAGTGAGGCCGGGATCTCCCTCAGGGCCGGGATCTCCCTGTAGAGGAAAAGAACACACACAATCACATCCTGCCTTTCGGCTTTTGTCCGGTTTAGGATTGCTAGCAGATAATCGGTAACAAGTAAGCATATGAAAGCATCAGCTTAGGTTGGCATTTTCTAGCTGGGGTAACACAATAAACATCATTTATAAATGGTAAATATACTGTATATATATATATATATAACACTTTTGTGTGCATATATATGTATATGTATATATACATATATATATAAAGTTATTCGTTAATGATTACGAAATTATTTGTAAACATTTAAGAAATTGTTTGTAAAACATCTATAAACATTATATAGATAGACGGAACAGAAAAAAAGTATTAACTATCTATCTAAATAATGTTTATAGATGCTTTACAAAGTGTTTATTAACCAATCTCCAAGGTATTATAATCATCAGTTGCATCATACATATGCATATATACATATATATATATATATATATACGTATATGATTATATATGTATATGTATATACTGTATATATACATATATATACACACAAATACTTATAATATAGTATATAAAATGTTAGAATTTTTGCAACAATAAACTGTTAAAATAACATACTTTATAGCATTACTAATGAATTGTAGACGGTATGACTTATAATTTCATGGTTTGTTAACATTAAAATAACTACATTATAATTAACTATCATTTTACCATTTATAAATGATGGTTATTATAAAGTGTTACCCTTTTAATGTATTTACCTTTCAGTACTTCTTGTCTAATTTGTCAAAAGACTCCGAGCACCAGAGCTCTCTATATTAGTGACTAGGAAAAACACCTGATTTCGAGTGCGGTTTTTGTATACTTACATCTCGCCCAAGCTCTCCTCTTGGCCCCCTCAGGCCAGGTTCACCCGAAGATCCTGGCTCGCCCTGTTGTAAGCAGAAAAAAACTTAGCATCGTGTACCTTCACTGTACGCCTTTTGCTCCAGTAACAGCACACATCCAACTACAATGAGTTACTCACTGGCTCTCCCTCAGGTCCTTTTTCTCCTGGTCCTCCCTTTTGACCACAGTCTCCTCTGCCGCCGCGAGGTCCACGACCACCGTTCACTCCTCTCTCACCCTGCAGAGGAACAGCGGAGGAAACATTACGTCAGCCAAGCTTTGCCGCAGCTTTTACGGCTAGCAGATGTAAAGAGATGAAGTGTTACGTTACCGATGATCCTCTTCCTCCAGGATAGCTGAAGCCAGGTCTTCCATGGTCTCCCTGAGTAGAGACAACAAGAAACAGTCAAGACAAACTACAGCTGAAAACAGTCCAAGGAAGATGCTAACACAGAAACACATACCTTTGGTCCAACCTGTCCAGGTTCTCCTCTGGGTCCAGAATCACCAGGGTCACCTCTGGTACCCTATAATACAAACAGTGTTAATGTAAACCAGATGAGGTAATGTATCTTTTTTCACACGATGCCCAAATTAGACCCTCAACCTACATTTTTCCCGTTCTCTCCTTGTGTCCCCGGTGGTCCCCTGGGGCCTGGCAGGCCGTTGTCTCCCTGTTGAGAGGAGAGGAAGTTGACGACAGGTGCAACGGTAGTAGATTAAAGAGCTGTGTGTGGTGTTCATATGAAGTGACGGACTCAGGCTGTCTGACGGGCAGGGGCAAACAAATTAAAAAGGGCATCAGCTGCATGCAGAGGGGCACCAGCTTGCACAAAGTTTTCTAGCGTGTATGGTAACCTATATGGAACTGCATGAGGTTTCCTCTATTTAAGGGCACCCATTAGTGCACTGCATCTTGTTTTCTCCACTGGAAGGGCACCCTAGATGGCACTTTATTATGTTTTCTCCACTGGAAGGGCACCCTAAAGGGCACTTTATAATGTTTTCCCAACTGGAAGGGCACCCTAAAGGGACCTTTATAATGTTTTCTCCACTGGAAGGGCAACCTAGAGGGCACTTTATATTGTTTTCTCCACTGGAAGGGCACCCTAAAGGGCACTTTATTATGTTTTATCCATCACAGGGGCATCCAAGAGGGCCTTTTTGCTCTGTTTCTTTCGAACATGGGAGCACCCCCGAGTCCACCAGTGTATGAACATATACAGATCATCAAGATAATACGGCTCTTTTCACCTTCGTTCCTTTGGTTCCTTCTTCACCTGCAAGTCCTCTCCCGCCCTCTGGCCCCATTTCACCCTGAAACAGAAAATCAGCGTTGAGCCCCCTAGTGGTGGAGCGATTTATCTCAATGAAACAAGTCATTTGAGCCGCGGCAAAAAAACGTTATAACGTGAAAATGTTTCACATAAACTTGTACCTTGTCTCCCTTAACTCCATCTGACCCTTGAGCACCCTTTGGCCCATAGTCTCCTCTTCTCCCCTGGAACACAAGAACAATTCGAAAATCAACACGAAGCCGATGCAGGCGAACGATGAAGGGGAACGATGAAGGGGAACGATGAAGGGGAGCGATGAAGGGGAACATTAGGTTATGAGTGAATCAGACGTTCTTACCTCCTCTCCTACGCTTCCTACTTCTCCAGGGGTTCCCTAAGAAAAATGACACACAGGTGAGCTACATGATGCATGGAATGAGTGTTTGCGTGTATATCTGTCTGTGGCGATAAGTCTCACTGGGTTTCCTTTCAGTCCGGGTTCGCCAGGTGATCCAGGACTTCCACCCTCTCCCTGTGGAAGAAGCACCAGAGGTTAGCCCTTTCGCCTCCAACACTCCTCAAACCATTTAACATGACCTCAGACCATATATCTGTCCCAGCAAAGAGCAGCCATCCCTGTCCCCGTGTTCTGGTTTACCTTCGGTCCACCCTCTCCGGTCGGGCCAAACGGACCAGGTCTTCCGGGGCGACCGGCATCACCCTGAAAACAGGACACAAGCACACAAACACACAGTCAATCAGGCAGAGTTTAACCACAGGTTGGATGGCTGATGGATTTTGTTTTAAGTGAAGGCAGTGTACCTTGTCTCCTTCAGTTCCTGGGAGACCACGTTCACCGACGTCTCCAGGGTGACCATCGGGACCCTGTACAAAGCGTCAAAACACACACCATAAATAGGCCATAACACAACACGATATAGACGTACTGATCATTTTAAATCGTCATACTCTGTCGCCTGGGTCTCCTTTGCAGCCGGGAGCACCGATCCGTCCAATTTTACCCTGGGAAGAAGAAGAAAAAAATTGCATTGCAACACAAGAGCTTCACTTCAAATTCATACATCCACTATTTGAAACTTTCAGCACAGAATCAGTTTCAGTAAGTCAGTAAAGATTTTAGGTGGCATTTCGTTCCCTAAAAGTTGCTCCACAATTTCAGCCTTATAGAGCACCTACCTTCTGTCCATCTGTCCCATTGCGTCCAAAGATGCCAGCCACGCCCTGACGACATAGAAAAGAGACAATTAGAAGAGAAAGAACCAATACCTTTACAAAATGAATGATAATTAATAGAATCATTTAGGTAATAAATGGAAAAAAAGTCCTACCTTTTTCCCCTGAGATCCGTACTCTCCCTGTGGGCAGACAGAAGGTCAGCAGTTATTTTATGTACGATCAATATGCGCTTATTCATTGACAGATTATGAACTCATCCATCTACAAATGCAGTCATTTATTCCAAGGCTTAAGTCATGCATTGATGAGCTTGATCCACACAAAAGGAAAGTGATGCCTCACCTTATCGCCTAGAAGACCTGGTTCTCCCTACAGAGAGGAAAAAGGGGAAAGAAAAATAGTTTATAACAATATAGACAAAAGCAAACTTTGTCATACTAGTAGTGAATAGTGAACGATGGGTAGGTGGATGTTCAAACTTACTTTGGAACCGGGCTGACCGATGGGACCCTCGATACCAGGGTCTCCGGGTCGACCTATCTCTCCTTTCGGACCTGGGTCGCCGTTGTCTCCTTTAGATCCCTGCAAGTTAAAAGGAGAAAATGTGTGTGAGGATGAAAGTGACTCGTGTGCAAATTCTGTGCATGTGTGTGTATGTGCGTGTGTGAAGCTCACTTTTTGTCCTTTGTGGCCATGTGGTCCATGAACCCCTGGTGTCTCCAGACAGGACACTTTGTAACACTGTGTTATACAGGAAATGAAGACAGTCAGCTTTGATGCAGTCTGAAACATAAATCTTTATGATCGTTA
Source organism: Adelosebastes latens (assembly GCA_916700685.1). Classification (NCBI taxonomy): domain Eukaryota; kingdom Metazoa; phylum Chordata; class Actinopteri; order Perciformes; family Sebastidae; genus Adelosebastes; species Adelosebastes latens. The sequence continues at coordinate 18,255 of CAKAKR010037745.1, forward strand.
GTTACTGTACGTGTGCATTCTCACCTCTGCGTACGCCATATGTTTCTGTAAGACAAAAGGAACAAGGAGTGAGCACAAGAGGCATCGATGGTGTTTTATGTTGTGTCTCTGCGGGTGTGTTTGTGTGTTACCATGGTCTGGATGATGCGGTCGATGGTGTCCGTGTGTATGACGGCTCTGCCCTGGCTCAGATCCACAGCCATGAACTCCCTCCTGTAGACAGACGCTGGAGAGCTGGCGATCTCCTTCAGCGCCGTCTCCTCCACATTCTTCGACGCGGCCACGACAAACACGCGGATGTGTTCGTGCGCCTTATCCGCTGCTGTTTTGACGCCCAAGCACTTTTCTGCGGTGGAGTGGCCGTCAGTGATGACCACAGCGAAGCGGAGGCTGGGGGATGTGGTTGAGCTCATCATTTTACTGGTCATCTCATTGAGGGCGCAGTCGATCCAGGTGCCCTTACCCAGGTAATTGATTCCCTTAACGCCCTGGAAACAGATACAAGTGTGACCTGTTAAGGCTGGATTACCAGTCGGGAAAAGTCTGTCCAGGGACCCAAGGCCCTCAGGGGCCCTGAAGGGTTCTCTCTGTGGTGATTAGTTAGCTGATGATTAATTGATTGATATACACTGAAATGGTACGAGACTAAAGACTTTTACACACGAGTGACGAATGAACAACACGAAAATGTGAAATACTCGAATGTTATATGTCTACGGCTTTTATTGTGAAAGGTACGAACGGAAGGAGTGGATCTGGTCTGCGCTGCCTTCGTCAAGGTTGAAAGGAGTAATAAAGTTTGCCGTCTTAGCTCGGACTACAGAGCCTCCGCGTTGTTGTTTCATAAATAAAGGCACAACTCAACCCGTTCCGCACAACATGATTGGTTGATGCCTTTATTTGTGGTGCGAACGGTCGGAAAATCGGCCTTGTTCCGAAAGAAAAATGAAGCCGCTTTTAGTGTAAGTCTGTGATGGCCTTGAAGGTGGCTTCTGCATTTTAACATAACCACCAGCTGCCGTGTCTAAATCTAGTTTTAAAGGAACAGTTTGACATTTTGCACCTTTATTTGAACCTTGCAACTGCATAGCACGCATCTCACACCATGAGGCCACAAGGACGATGCTTCTATCTTGCAGTTATCAGCAGGTTTTGCTCCGCAGTGCACACTGTACGAAAAGCTTCTTTATTTTTTTTTTCACTAGTTTTTATACAGCCTAGGTTGTGGTGGCCCAAAGCTGATTTTTGTCCCAGGGCCCCAAAACAGGTTTACCCAGACCTGATTGTCATTAATGTTAATAAGTGTGTGGTAGGCTAAAAACAAAAACACATTAAAGATGACAATTCTCTACAGATTTGCACTTTTTTCTCCGTATGAAACTCCCATTGGAAGATGGTCACAGGTCAGAAGTCTCCATCCATAGGAAGGAAGGATGTACGTTTAAACAAGATGCAGAACTCCATGATTTCTCAGCATCGTAGTTCCTACAATTCCCTCCATTTAGCTGCCAACATGTGATGTTGCTTGGCGCAGCTTTAACCAGTATTTTACATAATTTGGAGGCTAAATGCCACGTTATCAAATTCCTCTAATTCAGCTTGGTTAGGTACATGAAACGAAATGAAATCTGACCAAACTATTTCATCTTTAACTTGATGGTATCTGGGATGTGTAAGCATATGTGTGTGTGTGTGTCACTCACAGTGATGAAAGCGTCCTTGGGTCCGATGGGGCTGAACTCTTTCTGTATCTGGGAGAAGTGCAGTCCACCGATGTTCCAGTTGACTCGCACGACACCCCTGAGTTCAGCATCGTCCAAACGCATTGCAAACTGCTCAACGAATTGCTAAAACAACAAGACACAACACGTCATACAACATGGCTGATGCTGCTCACTTGGTCGACTGCCATTTAGGGGTTGATGACACTATGAAACAGGGATATTTTGCGTTGAGACTTAAGTGATAAAATTGCAGATAAACGACAAACCTTGATGCTTTCCACCAGCGCTCCGGGGGGCGGCTCCTGCAGAGCGATGGTCTCAGATGTGTCTATGGTGAAGTACACGTCTATGGGACACTCATTCTGCTCTGTGAAGATGAAGATGAAATGTCACAAAAAATGTGTTAACATATTAACGTGACACGTTACTATGGCTGCGAGGCAACAAGGGGTTCAGTTTGGTGGCACTCACTGCTGCACTCTGATGGCTGGCCGTGCGTCAGGGCGCCAAAGAGAAGACAGAGCGCGGTGACCTCTAACCCCAGCATCTTCCTCTTCTCCTGTCTGACACATAAAACGCACAAAACACACAACTGAACCAACAATACATTTGTTTATTTCTTTATCTCTCAAAATCAATAAAGTGAAAATAGAAGACAGAAAAACACACTAAAATGGAAAGCCATAAATGTGACTGTTTTAAAGCCTAAATCGAGAAACAACGAGACTATGTGATTCTTTTTTAAATAACAAGCATTTAATTGTGTTGTAGTCTGATAATATTTAATTTTCTAATCATTGCACACGCTGTATGATTTTTGTCATGTAGCGTTAGTTGATTGCCAAAGAAATCATTTCTTCATCTAGATGCTGCATCTGGTATCAGTTTACGCTGTGAGGAACAGTCCGCAGACTGTTACCCAGGGAACAAAATGGCTGCCACAGAGTTATGTAACAGGAGAAAGCATCACATGAGTTGAACATGGCTTTTCTTTCTCGTGTTTAACGGTGGAAATGGAAACCGGAGGAAGAGGTGGCTGATCTCAAGGTCGGCTGACATTTGCTCCATTATAGATTATTCGTGCAGAAACCTGGACATGCCTTAACATGCTGCCAAACTTCAGCCATAACCAATAAAGTTGAATCAGATCCACTAAATATACACAGTCAGGCCTGACAGGAAGGACTCGCTTTCACCAAATGAAACCTGTACAAGTTCAAGGCAAAAAATTTGAACTAATCTTATCTTAACATAGCACATCATCCTCTCAAGGCAAGAAAAATATATAAACACTTTGGGTGATGACACAGAATGAACAGACTCTGGAAGCAGTTGACAGCAGAGAGCAGGCCGCTGATTGAATACAGCAAGACTCACATTTTGGTTTTAAACCACCAGATTTCACAAGGCCTCAGTCTGCTGCCCTCCAGAGGCAGCCAACCTCTGTTCACTGGCTGTCATTAACCCGTTCGGGGACCCTGGCACTTTGACCCCTGGCACTTTGACCCCTTGTTTGTGATTTGGCTAAACACAAATGTATATATGCATCATGTAAATTCTGACAAGACAGGTAATCATGCAGGACCTGCCGTAAGGCCCCTTGTTATCTCAAGTGTGCATATTCCAACAAAAAAAATCCGCAATTAATCAAATTACCACAAACCAACTGGCTGACACACACTTGGTATGAGGCCTTCAGGGCAGTGCACACTTTGCCTGATTAATAATCCAGTCCTGCTGGCTGTGAGAGAGGGGAAGGCCTCTGGAGGGCAGCCGACTGAACACTCAGCACATACCCTGGTAGCAACATGTCAACACAGCCTACTGGTCATCTGTCACTCTATACATCAACTCCTAAGATCTCAACCCAGCACGTGTCCACCACTGACTGGACCATCTGCCAACTGAAAAACAAGAGAAACTTCTCCCTCTTGACAGAAAACAACTCATAATATAATTGTCAATGTAAATACATGATGCCAGCCAACAAGTGGAGCTATTTGCCTTAAAATGTTTGTTTTTTTAAGGAACAGTGTGCAGTATTTAGATATATATTTTCTTTAGTGTATAATCATCTGAAAATATGAATTGTGTTTTTGTTACCTTAAGGTGGGGACACACCTAGCCGACAACAAAGAACTAGCGGTGACCGAGTCCAACTGTTACGTCGCCTCACGTCGCCTATGCTTTGGCCGACAAGTTGCAGTCGAACACACCGCAAAGACTACAGCCGACGGCCAGTTTGCACGTACGTTCCGCGCCTGCGTGAGATGAAATAACTCTCCACACCAGCAGGCGGCGGTAGACTGTATTCGTCATTCAAAAAGGGAAACCGGAAGACCGAAGATGGCGGATATACGAGCCGTTGTTACAATACGTTCATGAAACAAAGGGGCGTTTGCCGACCATTTCCACACCACTCTCACTCACCGCCTAGCTTCATTCCAGATGGTCATGTCATTGTGATAATAATATCCGTGTATTGGAATGATCAGGTAAGATGAAGATGACAAATGAGAAGAGCCTTCTGTGTTTTTCCTCTTGACTTTACTCGTTGGCTTGCTTTCCTCACTTTCGTTTCTCTTTTCAAGCACTGATTCGTTTAAGCTGAACAGCCAATCAGAGTGATTTCTCTCACTGACGGGCGGCGCCGCCGATTCAACATGCTGAAACTAGGTCGATGGACGCTCACCGATGGCGCCAAACTATCCGACCGTCAGCTTGGTGTGTCAGGGCCTTTAGAATGAGCTGTTTATATCTACATACGGAGTGATTCGTCCTCACGGAGTCGGCAGCCATTTTTCTACGGTTGCCCAGAACGGACAAACCAAACACTGGCTCTAAATAAGGACATTCATTTTTTAAAATCAGCCACCGTACTTCTCGTACACGCTTGGCACACGGGAGAAGATTGAGTTGGTTGCAATCTGCAACTTCATCGCTAGATGCCACCAAATCCTACACACTGCACCTTTAAAACTAGTTATTAAAAAGTCATGTAATTTTAATTAAAATAATCTCACATCTGCTGATTTATCCATTTCCACTAAGAGAAAACAATATTTTCAGACACATCATTTTAGGCCTTCTTTAAAACAAAGTGCAGCCCCGAGCTCTGCTGCTCTGCTGTGGCTCCCTCTGGCGGACTGACAGATGTGAGCTGCGGAGGAGTCGCTCCTGCAGATGTTCTCGACTCCTCTCCCACTGGCCAGGCCAGGGGAATGAGTGGGAGTCCCTGTAGCCTTTCACCACTGCACAGGTAAATAGCATGCAACAAAAAAACAAAACATGCAGAGATACCAGCACGACTGATAGATCCCACAACACACACACACACACACTTGTCTTTTTTTTTTTTATATATGTACTGTATTGTTATTGTTGTTATTATATATATCTTGTCCTAATTGTTTGTTATCACAAATATGTAGTCATATTATTTCTTTATATTAATCTTGTCTCTAGGTTGAGGCTTCAGATAAGCCCAGTGGGGTTTTTTTGCCTCTTCCTGCACTGTATATTATTCATTTATTTTTTTTGTTATGTTGTATAGTCTTAAATTGTGCAAAACAAATAAACAAATAAACAAAAAACATCTTCTACTTATGTTTTTTTTTTTTTCTTGGGCAATTAGTTTGTGGGTTTTTGAAGGAGTTGCATTCTACAAAGTACTACAAAGTTTGGTTTGGCTGAGAAAAAAACACTCATTTGTGTTGATGAAAGTAAGTTTGAAGACATGCAAAGAGACAGAGATTGAGGGAGAAACACAGAAACACGCCAAGAAGAGGAAACAAGGAGACAGACAGACAGAGAGAGGGAGAGAAACTGGCGCATTGTTGTGCGTAAAAGTGCTGCTTACCCAAACTCTCTCCAACAACTTGAAAACTTCGACTGACCCTCTGTAGGTTAACTCCTCATCTCATCAGGAGGGGAAAGAAAGAAAGAAAAAGGGAGACACTGGAGGTATGAAGCCCTGGGATGCAAGTTTCCTTCCCGCAGAAGAAGCTCCGTCCGTACGTTCGCTCTCCTGTCCCGGTCCAGCCCCAGCAGCACCAGCTCTGGTCCCTCCTCCTGCAGCCTACAGGACGCACGACGCACCGCACAGTGTCCTCAGCCGTCCGCTTGGAGGCGCCATGGCTCCGCGCGTAAACACCTGGGAGCGCGCTCCCGTGCGTGCGTGCATGGTGTGCGTGTGTCTCCCTCCCCAAGTCTCATGCTGGACATGAAACAGACATTTCAGGACTACTATTTTCACTGACACTTCTATTTATCTATTTATTAGGTATTTATACAAGGAGAACTCCTGGAGAATCATTGGGTTTTTATATATATAGCACTTTTAAAGACCTGATTGCTTTTATACTGCTTTTACTCTGTTAAAGGGACTATTTGTAACTTTCAGAAATGCTTGTAAACAGCGACACCTGTGGCCGTTAAGTCAACGAAAGTCAGCGTCGGGTGCGCGCTTGTGCTCGCTCTACATAGACATGAACGAGCATCGCTCAAAACAGTGAGGCGACATACGTCAGCCAAAAGCACAATATCACTCTATATTTCAGCTGCTTGGCAGTAATGTTAGCTGACCTGACGAAGGTCTCTCCATGAATCGATGCTGATCCTAGTGTTGGCTTTTCCTGCTTCAGCCCCGCTGCCTCAGCCTCCGGGGCTGAAGCAGGAAGAGAAACGTTATTGTCTCCGAGCACGCCCGCAGGGAGACCCCGGCACCCGGTTGGAGGCAATAACGTTTCTCGCTGCAGAGCCCCGTCACTTCACAAGACACGGGAAACCTCTGTTGGTCTGGAGGAGCTGCAGCATTTATTTCTGCACAAACGTCTACTGTACATTCACTAGATATTCTCAGAGCTAAACTAACTCTTCTGCAGTGTGGAGTGTGCGCGCATGCATGTGAGGTGGAGCGAGACAGCGAGAACGCGCGCGGTGTGTGAGTGAAGGCAAACAGGCAGAGGAGCAGTGACTCCGGCCACATGCGAGCGTGCATATGCGAGCGTGCATATGCGAGTGCGTATGGGATCCCGACCCGGTACATTTATACGCTTAAAAAGTTACAAACAGTCCCTTTAATATCCTGTCATCCACTTTTTATTGTGCTGCACCATCGCACTTTGTTCACTGTGTTATGTTCTATGTTTGTGACTGTTTTTTGTATGTCTGTGTTTGCACCTTGGTCCGTGAGCAATGACATTTCGTTTTAACCGTGTACTTTGTATGTGGAAAAATGACAATAAAGTTGAACTTGACTTGAGTATCACTGCCATGATGAACCAGTAAAAAGACGATGCTAAAGAGTTTGGAACAGATTCCCCCCCCCCCCTCGAAGACGCCTTTAAACTGCTCAAACAGACTGTGTGATGTAGTAAGAATCAGAATACAAGGCACACTCTTTATGCGTCTGAACATAAATTGGCTGCTTGTAAATTAGATTAGATCATGGTGCAGATTAAAGCCTAAGTAGGCAGAATGTTTTTGGCATCATTGGGCAAATAATCCATAATAACCTTTCATCATATTGTAATTCAAGTGTTCTGAGAGAAAACTAGACCCCCTGCACCTCCTCATGGCTCTGTTTTCAGGCTTTAAAACATCTAGCCCGTGACGGGAGACTTTGACCAATCACAGGTAATTTCATTGAGAGAGAGAGCGTTCCTATTGGCTGTGCTCCGGCTGGTGGGCGGTGCTTGGTATTTCGTCAACTTGATCTCAACATGGCTGCCGGGTCACAAACTTTCTCATCTTACAGCTAAACAGTACACTACAAGATGTTTCTGAAAACATTTGACGTGCATGGTGTGCGTGTGCCTCCTGTATCACTGCCATGATGAACCAGTAAAAGAGAGGATGCCAAAGCGCAGCTGGAGTTTGGAACAGATTCCTCCCCCCCTCGAAGACTCCTTAAACTGCTCAAACAGACTGTGTGATGTAGTAAGAATAAGAGGATGAACACATGGGGCACCCTGGGGACACTGAGCTTTCATGTCCCTGCAGATATAGAGCATTTACGAGGTTTCTACAGTTAATCTCATACATGTGGTGAATCTGTTTGAAATAGAACAGGATAAAGAGTAGACTGACCCCCCCCTACTCACAAACACACACACACAAATGGACCTCGCTTGTGTCTGCTGGTCTGGTTGCAATTAACAGGCCGAGTGAGCGGAGTTTATACTCAATATAAACACTAACAGGCTGTCCATGAGTCTGCTCACCATGTTTATACCCGTGTAGGTGCTTCGGCCGCCCGTTTGCCTATTTGTACGCCTATGTGTTGGTGAACATGGTGGGAGGTCTCGCCCTGTTACCGTGTATGGTACACATCCAACTACACTGTGAATGTGTTCCCTGTCATTTCATTGTTGCTGATCAGAAACACTTGTGCGTACCCAAGGGTGTCCAATTTGCTTGAATTCTCTGATGTTTGTCTGCAGAGCTGCCAACATATTAACCAGTAACACTGCCACTAATGTGTTATCCAGACCGGGAGGCGATGTGGGGAACAGGCTTTAACATCCGAGTCCACATCCGTTACATGGGAGGCTATCAGTTCGGAGAGGAAGAGATGGAAGGGGTCATTCGGGGTCATCTGAGTGTGACAGGTGCTGGTGTGAATCCATATTTTTTAAGAATATCACACCAAATGTGGAGACTTTATTCAGACCGGTATAATGGTTGGAAAAGTGGGGAGACTACTTGTAATATATTGTTAATGTGGACAGATCTTGAATACTCGCATACACAGCACACATATACACACTCTTTATGCGTCTGAACATAAATTGGCTGCTTGTAAATTAGATTAGATCATGGTGCAGATTAAAGCTTCAGTAGAGAACAAGTTTTTGGCATCATTGGACAAATAATCCATAACAACTTTATTGTAATTCAAGGGTTCTGAGAGAAAACTAGACTTCTGCACCTCCTCATGGCTCTGATTTCAGGCTTTAAAAGATCTAGCCCCATAACGGGAGACTTTGACCAATCACAGGTCATTTCATTGAGAGAGAGCGTTCCTATTCGCTGCGCTGGCTGGTGGGCGGTGCTTGGCAATTTCTTCAACTGATCTGGTCACAAACTTTCTAATTTTTCGGCTAAACAGTACACTACAAGATGCTTCTGAAAATATTTTACGGGAGAAATAGGCATTACAGTAACAGAATATTGATTCATATTTGATCAGCGCTGCCTAGTTTGACCGTTTGATCGGAGTTCGTGAGTGATTGCAACTGCTCATAGACGGCAAGGCTTCCGCACGCAGGCTCCAGATGCCATTAGGAGCACCGGAGGACACAGAGGCACATGATTTTTTTTCAGATTACCTGTCTCGTGCTCTACTGTCAGGATATAGTGACCGTTTTATAACTTTTTAAAATCATATTTGCTCCATTTCTACCCACTGCAGCTTTAATGTAGGAATATGTTTTTGATTTGTGTTTCTTTTTGTATTTTATTTGTATTTTATTAGGATTTTGTGGATATTATATTTTATATTATTATTATTTTGCATATAGGAGTCATTTGATTTGTTGACCAAAATGTCATGTAAAAAATCAATAAAATACTAATTACAAAAAAAATAGAATATCACACCAAAGAAGCAGCCGTTAGACAATGCTGCTCTTGCACACACACGTAGATGTAGCGTAGTCATGCACACAGGTTTTGACGTTTTAATCCTTCATTTATCTGAAGGTAGAGTAGAGTGAGCTGTGATCAGTTGTTTGGGGGTGAGACAGCAGTACGCCAAGTACAGAAAAAAGGAGAGTATAGTAGGAGGAGAAGGGCAGCTGCTGGCCAGAGTTATATTACTCTCTGAAGCTGTTCTCTCTCGTCTTGGCCCAGGAAGAGTTTTTCCTTAAAAAGAGAAGAAGAGAGGAGCGGTGTGTGTGTGTGTGCGTGTGCATGTGATGGAGATGGAGATGGAGAGGGAGGGGGTTCTGGTCTCTCTTAAAAGTGTGACTCATAGAATAGGAATTGCCTCCCTCCCAAATGAGAGTAAACCAGTCTCTGCCTCTCACTCTCTCTCCCCTCTTTCTCACACACACTCTTTCACTCTTTAATTCTTTTTTTTTCATTATTTTTTTCACATGAACTGAAAGAGCGTTTCAGTCTGGGGGGATTTCTGTAATCAGTTCCAGAATCATAAAAAAAAGCTTGACTTTCCCGAGCTTTCGCCGCAACTTTGTCCCTCGCTGTTCCGTGGAAAGCCAACACGAGGAACTGACGTGAACTCAAAAGACAAAGCATATGCATGTTATTGCACAAATCCACACAGTCAAACAGCAGATGCATGTTCGTGATATCTGCAGCCTGCACAGATACGAGGGGATGCAGACTGTTCTTCCAGATGTTTTCCAGTGCAGCTCCTGAATCTGAAATGCCATATTGAAGAACAAACAAACAAACAGGATATTGCATTAAACTTATGATAAGCTAACATTGGCTCCTCTTTTCCCTTCGTTTCTTTTTGGAATCTTCTTCCCCCCCTTCCTTCTCCTCCAGATGTGCTTTCTGCTCAGACAAGGCAGCTGGGAGTCGTTATCCCAGTGCATCATGAACACGTACGGTAAAGTCCATGTGCGAGACTTATGTCAGTACCAGTGAATTTTCGGTGGAAAAAGGGTTGCGCCGAGGTCTGGGAGTAAGATGGTAGTGAAAAGTCCGGTCGCCAGGGCTTCAGAAAACAAGGAGAGAGGAAATTGGGTCTCAGAAAAACCTCCGGGGAGCCAAGGCAAATTTCCGAGGAACAGTCCCCCCTCGCACACCAACACATGGACACATATGCACAAATCACACGTGCACACACATGCTGTAAATCCCGCACAGAAATATGCATCGCCATGCAAACGGGCACACCCATGCACATGCACACAAACAAACAAAAACACACTCAGGGGCTCTGTGGAATGCTTTGATAAGTGCAGTTTTGGCTCCGGATCTTCAAAAATGACCGGAAGGGATGTATCAAACAGTGCAAACACATACAGTACAGCACATGTACGTGCACACACAAGAATGCACGCAGCGAATACGAAAACAGTGGCTCATAATCAGGACCACAGGAAAAACAACTCAAACTGAGACAGTTCCACTGAAATTCTGCAGAAGTCTGAGTGTGAACAATAATATGAAACATGTGTCTCATTGAGACATGGTTGGGAAGAAGACATTTTGGGACATTTGCGTGTCCACACGCGGTGTATTTTCTGCACAAAAAGATGTTTGTAGTGATACACTGTTGACCCCTGAAAGAGGAATTCTTTCTTCTCTTGCCCCTCTTCAACTGGGAGGTCAGAGGTCAGGCTCAGCTGCAACACAGCAGCCCTGGAAGTGGTAAAGGTGTGTTGCTCAGGGCTCCTTAGCAGGTAGATACTTGCTGACACAGCGGGTTCGACTTGGGACTTGTATTTAGGGGAGTCTGCCTACTACTCTTTCACTCTGCTGCATCCAGTAGTTAAGGAATAAATCAGCTTCTTTTGACAACTTTATTAGTGGTCATTATTACATTTCACTCTCAAAGTTAATTGCCGAGGTCAGCGGGCGCGACGACATCACTAAAGAATAACAAGGTAGAAGAATGAGCAGTCAGGTGTCGGCGGTGTACGACAGGTTGGAAACATACCCTCACTTTTTACGTATTATTTAAACCACTGAGGCTCTAAGTTACTTGGGCACAGAGGGGCTCGAGCAAAATGCTAACGTCAGCATACTATGACAATGCTCACATGCTGATGTTTTGATCATTTGAGGCAAGCAGAGTGGGGCTTTGCAACAGAGAGAAGTGTGGTTTTAGTGGCACTGAGTCTGGATTAGTACATAACATAAAAAAAACCTCAGTTGCTGCTGTTATTTGTCTGTCTGTGGCTGGATATGATAGTTTTAAAATGGTGTTTTTTTTTGGCCGCGAGTGTGGGAAAACAACATTGCACATGTCCAAAGCCTTTGGCAATGAAAGCAGATGTGCTTAGCGAAGGGTCAATTGCAGCGGGGCAACAGGTAATCAGCTGATTGTCCCGCCCCTCGAACGCAGAGTGGCCAATCATAGCGTAGCATCGGCCAGCTCCGACCACCTCTGCTCCATAGAAGGGTTTCTGTGCAACGCCGTCATCACAGAGATGCGCGCACAGCGAGGGGGTAGAAAGTACGGCATGTCTAGCGGAGCCAAGCTGCAAAGCAGAGATGACGAGGAGTTGTTGTGCAGTAAACTGCACCAACCACAGAAAAGAGGGATTGACAATGTTTAATAGTCCGAGGGGATCACATGCTACTTTGCTAAAAATAGAAGGAGATTATGGACCCAGACAAGCATTCTAGTCACACAGCGCTAGCAAAGCAGCGGGTGATTATGGCGAGCTGTCATGCTCCACAGATCGATAAAAATGAACTGAACAACAACAGGGTGATCGACCTACACTCTAAGGAAATATTTATATATATTTAGCGACTGTACCTTAAAATTTAAAAGTGTTGCAAGACTTCGGTCACAACAACAAACATACGTGGCAGCTATCGTAACATTCGTTTGAATTTGAATCAGACATCTCTGCAGTACTGTATTGACTTTTGCCGTTACCTTTTGGACTGAGGGCTAACCGCTAACGTTAGCGAGCAACCAGCAACACGCTATTTAATAGAGAGCTGTCAGGGGTCTAATGTTGATGTTCACCTGCCTGACATACAAAGAGCTGCTGTGTTACTGGTTGCACTAATAACAAGACTAAAATTTGATGCAGCATTAAAGCAGCAGCGGGTAGAAATGGAGCAAATATGATTAAAAAAAGTTATTTCTATAAAACGGTCATTATATCCTGACAGTAGTGCATGAGACAGGTAATCTGAAAAAATCATGTGCCTCGGTGTCCTCCGGTGCTCCTAACGGCATCTGCAAGATTTCACAGACCGGAGGAAAACAACGAATCAGAGTCGAGCTGGAGCCTTGCCGTCTCTGAGCAGCTGTCAATCACTCGCAAACTCCAATCAAACGGTCAAACTAGGCAGCGCTGATCAAATATGAATCAATATTGTGTTATTGTAATGCCTATTTCTCTCCTCAAATGTTTTCAGAAACATCTTGTAGTGTACTGTTTAGCTGTAAAATGAGAAGGTTTGTGACCCGGCAGTCATGTTGAGATCAGTTGAGAAAATACCAAGCACCGCTCACCAACCGGAGCACAGCCAATAAGAACACTCTCTCTGAAATGACCTGTGATTGGTCAAAGTCTCCCATCACGGAGCCTGACAACAGAGCCATAAGGAGGTGCAGAAGTCTAGTTTTCTTGAATTACAATATGCTGAAAGGTTATTATGGATTTTTTTTGCCCAATGATGCCAGAAATATACTGCCTACCCGCACTTTAACGTTATACCTGTTGAGGAATCGCTAAGGAAAAAGTGTCTGGCAGTGGCCATCAAGACGTAACCAAACAGACACTGGTCCCCCAGGTCAAATCACACTTATGTCTGATCTAACTCACCATAACAGGTGATAATAATTAACAAATATCATACTAATACGTCACATGATAATGGTATCTGGTGGTCGGACTCTGCAGGTCTAGTAAAGTCAACAACAATGCGAAATCTACGTAACACCGGTGGTTTTGCCTCCTGAATGCACACGCACCCAGTAATGTTTGTATACAAGAAACCCCTCTATAGACTCTCATGGAATAGGCCTTTTTCTTGGAAGACATTTTGACTTGACAAAGTAGGCAAAACACAGGTGTAAATCTCCACTCCACTGGAACACTTGAACACAACAGAGCCATCGTTAGTGTTATTAGTAACACCTGTGCTTTGCCTACTAGGACAAGTCAAAATGTCTGCTATGAAAAAGGCCTATTGTTTCAGATTTTCTTCATTTTCAGGGTTGGTTTAGTTAAAGTTAAAAGTTGTGTAATAGTGACATTCATTACCAGGAAAGGTTGAGAAGGAGATATACATTTTCTAAAACGTTGTGTTTCTACATAAAAACCTGTGGAGCTAACATTAGCAGTTAGCACATCATCAACTAATATTAGCACTATGCTATATACTGAATGTAAACACGTGGGCTGTATTCAAAACCGCATACTATACTAGTAGTACGTACTGATTTGACCAAAATGTAGTATGTAGTATGCAGTATGCGAACAAAAGCAAAATCTACAGTATGCCAAAAATACCCGGATGTCGTACTGATTTGGAAAAAATCTCCAGTATGCATCGGACCAGTCTACCTCGCCTACTGTATCCCACAATGCAACGCGCTGGACCGCTACAGGCTACCGTTACAACAACAGCAGCAGCTAAATACGGCGCGTTTTTTTACATTTTTTGTAGCCATTTCATCACTAAATTCACTTCTGAAAGTTTTTGAGGCGAGAAATCAACTGTGTAGATTATTAATATCGGCAAATTTACGAAGTTAGATGGCGAATCGAACATTTGTTCCACCGTTGTCGGAGTTTAGAAGCGCCTATCGGGGTCGCTACCTCTCCAGCCGGGTAGTCACGCTCACAGACCGCTATGAGCTGCTGGAGCTCTCTCAACAGACCGGTGTCGTAGACAAGAGGCTTTTAATTCTTTGTTGACGGATAGCTTGTTTACATTATAAATTAACAGGAACCTGGAACCACTGTTTAGTTGCTGTAACTGAAAAAGCTGTTTGAGGAATGTAAATTTTATGGATCAATATTTTATATTTCCCGTCTCCCCTTGTTGATGATCCCGTTTGTCTCACTTCATTATGAGCTGTTAGAATAAATAGTTCAAACCTGCAGTATCTTATAAAGTAAACAAGCAGAACATAAACAACTAAATCAAAGTTGTATTGTTCGATAATATTGCAGTAGTGGTACGAGTTCGTTTTTTTTGTCCAGTACTTTAAGAGCTGGTTTAAAGGCTAAATCTTCATCTAGCATACTGCAAAATACATCACTTTAACCGTCACATACTGCATACTACTGAGGAACGCAATATGCAGTATGTACTGTGTACTGCATACTGCGTTCATCAGTAGTATGCAGTAGGCGGTTTCGAATACAGCCATGCTGCTTCTGCTTTGTAATGATTGTAACAGTGAATACAGACCTACCCGGCTTTACAGAAACAGTGTAGATCCTTCTGTCTGCTTCTCTCTGAAGTCGCTTTTTTCAAAAACTAGACATTTATTCAGGGAGTGCAGTTGAGGGCTCCATGGTAGCTTCATGTGGTAGCTCCATGTGGTAGCTCATGATGGTAGCTCCATGTGGTAGCTCCATGATGGTAGCTCCATGTGGTAGCTCCATCGTGGTAGCTCCATGCATGGTAGCTCCATGGTGGTAGCTCCTCCGTGGTATTTCCATGTGGTAGCTCCATGGTAGCTCCATCCATGGTAGCTCCATGGTGGTAGCTCCATCATGGTAGCTCCATGGTAGCTCCTCCGTGGTAGTTCCATGTGGTAGCTCCATGGGTGGTAGCTCCATGGTAGCTCCATGTGGTAGCTCCATGGTGTAGCTCCATGGTAGCTCCATCCATGGTAGCTCGGTGGTAGCTCCATGGTGTAGCTCCATGGTAGCTCCATCCATGGTAGCTCCATGGTGGTAGCTCCATATGGTAGCTCCATGGTAGCTCTGACAGAGAAGCAGTGAGGGGCGGGGCTTAGTGAAGGCTGAATTTGATAGTATTTCTTTTAATGAAGATAGTAACAATGTGGATTATCTGCTAATATCATGAGAATAAAGTCATAAGTTTAAGAGAAAAAAGTCGTAGTATTATGAGAATAAAGTCATAAGTTTATGAGAAAAAAGTCGTAATATTATGAGAATAAAGTCATAAGTTTAAGAGAAAAAAGTCGTAGTATTATGAGAATAGTCATAACTTTGAGAGAAGAAAAGTTGTATTATTATGAGAATAAAGTCATAATATTATAAAGTAGTAATTTTACGTGTTATTTTAGAAGGGAAATAGAGCAGCGTGCCGCCTGTGTAAAAATGAGGAACGTGGAGCATCTTGTGAAGTTATACTTTAGTTTAGGTTTCACAAATAATGAAATACTTAATCTTTTGGCACATCAGCCCCACATTATCATCAGTATCAGGACCTTGAAAAGATTGTGCAAGAAACTGCATTTATTCCGAAGAAAGAACCACACGGGCCTGGGGGAAAACTGCCTCTTTTGTGGAGGAGGAAATTACTTTTTCTCCTAAAGTTATGATGTTTTTCTCGTAATATTACGACTTTTTTTTCCTTGAAATAGTATGACTTTATTCTCATTAAATAACGACTTTTTTTTTCGTAATATTATGACTTTATTCTCGAAAACTCAGATTTTTTTTTCCCTCAATGTGGCCCTAATACTCTGTCGTACTTTTTGACCCCACTATAGCAATGTAACTGCATCTCAGATCAGCAACGAAGTTGATGAATAAACGTTATAAACTGTAATAAACAAGACTTAAAAGCCTATCTAGCCATGCCAGCGGCTCTGTGAGGCTTATGCGCAGTGGTGCTTTGAGCTGAATGCTAACATCAGCATGCTAACATCAAAGAACGTACTGTATATTGCGAAGAAGTTAAAGTCAATTGTTCTTTCCATTGCAACATCAGCGCCCAGCAGCAAAGCTACGCTTCTGCCATTTTGGACTGAAAGCGACTGCCGGATGCCAGTAAAACGTCCGCCTAAAAAGTGCCGTAAAAAAGTAAAACAAAATTATTTCTGTTCTATTGACAAATTCTACCGAAGTGGCCTGTGTTGAACAATAAAATATTATAAATAAAATGAGCATTTTTCAGTCCAAAATGGCGGCAGCGGCTGTGGTCAAGTTTCGTCTCTTTGCTAACATGTTCATAAGGACATTGCTAAAATACTGATGTTCAGCAAGTACAGTGATGTTTTACCATCTTAGTTTAGCATGTTAGCCTGCTATTTGCTAATTAGCACTAAATACAAAGTACAGGAAACATGACAAGTTTGACTGGATGATGCTCGATGGAAAGTCATCAAAGTCTGAGAGAGTAAGCGCCATGTCGCTATTGGGCTAAAATCACATTTTTCTTTGAGGTAAGAGTTGTGGTTCATCATCCAGTGAGAGTCAATCTATGTCAAAGGAGGATCTTATATTTACGCATGCACATATGAAAATGCATCTTTGGAAGCCGCAGATTTGTGTGTTTGGACAAAAGTGAGCGTAGACACTTTGGTGTAGCAACCTTTATTGAAGGAGCTCCTACAACACTACTGAGGTTTGGTATCCTCAGGTAAAAATATCTTCTTGAACAACATGGGTAGAGGCTGATACACTGAGACTAATAGCACCACAGATAATAACAACAACAACAACGGTACAGTGACTCTGGGCCACTGATGACAACGAAACTTGAAGGTGTGGAACTTGAGGGGATCTAAAAAGGTACACACCGTTTCCTGTGTGTACGTGGGCGTGAGGAGCTCACAGTCCCACTAGGTTTCTTTTCCAGCCTTCAACCATGACAGATGTTTTCCTACCTCACTGATGAAGCACAGCGGTGTGAGTATGTGTGTGTGTGTGTGTGTGTGTTTGACAGAGGCCTCCCTGCTGCACAGACAACATAGAACAGGTTTCTGTTAATCTGTCGTTTGAACCAGTGACCCCAGCACAACTGTTTATGGAACAGTCGCCCAAGGCTACACGTAAAAAAATCACCTCCACACACATATTAGACATGTAATTGATGTAACCACAGAGATGCTCTCACACACACACACACAGATACACACACTCGGGCAGAATCACACATGTTGAGTCCAGCTGTCGTGTCCTCATTAGTACCAGGTGAAGTGCTGATGGGTTTTGTTTGGGAGTCTGCCTGATGTCATGTCCTGTTTTCCCTGTCGGTTTGGCGATCGAATAGAGCTTTCAAGTGATGTCGGGTGTGAGTTTTCACCAAGTTGGGAATAACTCAAGGCTTTTCCAAGTGACCTTTTCTAAACCTAAAAATAAAGTCGGCTGGACAATCGTGCGCCAGCCTTCCAGGTTAACGATCATTTAGGTACAACAAGTAAGTCGCCAAGGAATTTGTATGCGCTTGGTTTGCTTACGTTGTAAAATTGTGACACCACAAATCCGACATCACTTGAAAGGGGTGGTAAGAGATACAAAAATGAGTCCACATTAAACTCTAAACACAAATCCTTCGAACGGCAGGAGCTCCAGTCCTGGAGAGACAGGAGAGTGTAGCCTCGATGAGCCATTTTCAACCCACACTTAGTTAGTTGAAGTAAAGCAGAGCGTGCAACCAGACTAGCTAAAAGTGATGCAGAATACCTGAGTAGAAATCAGCGCAATGCATTTTAAAAGCTATAAATTTAGTTTAGGCGTGGCCATTACTGATGGCTCTCCAGGACCGAAGCAACCCCCCCTTTGACTTGGGACATTCTTTACCCTGAAATTTGCCTTCCAGGCAGCAATTTCTTCCAGTTGTGTACTGTCACAACAAGCTTGTTTAGGTTAGCACCATCATTTGGGTTATAGTCTAATGACCTCAGCATAGAAGGTGGAAATTGTACACGGCAGATAATCTGCCTTGGAGGCTAAACTCAGGGTAAAAAAGTCACAATTTTGTTACATGAAGACATTTCCATTTGTCTGCCACACAATCATTTGTCATTTTGAGACATTTATTATTTAACGAACACAGTGTACGGTAAATGAGTGTGACTGAATATTCATACTGGGACTAAAAATCTAAAGCATGTTGGAGACGGACACCCTGCGGGAGACGGTTTGGTGGAAGACCCCGCGGAGCAGAGAGGCATAATCTGGGACGCGGAACAGGTGGCGCTGGGCGTAGGTGATGTCGTCCCGCCGCCCCCTGCTCACCAGCGTGCGCAGGTTAACCTCACTGACTTGGCTGCCAATGGCGATGACAAAGAGCTCAATCCCGGCGGCCGATACCTCATTAACGCGCTTTTCCAGCTGGGCCTCGGTGATGGCCTGAGACCTGCCGTCAGAGAACATCACCAGCTTCTTCTTGCCTCCTGCTGCGTCCCCGCGGCCGCGTAGATTCTTGATGGCGAAGTCCATGGCCCCTAGCACGTCGGTGCCGTCATTTTGGAAGGCCGCCTGTTCAATGTTCAAAGACAGCAAGGTCAAATTGGTAGTTGGCGCCTGCTCCATGCGGGTGCTTCGGCTGTACTGGCCCGCGCCCACTTTGACAGTGACACCCCTCTTCCTCTCGCCAGTCAGGAAACGCTCGGACAAGCGGCGGACAAAGGTCTTGCTTGTTTCGAAGTTCTTCTGGCCCACACTGGCCGAGCTGTCCATCATCACCAAAATTTCGGCACTCTCAGCGAAAGAGACTGCAACAAACACACACAGACGCACAATACATCTGATCAATAGCTGTTTCCAGTGGTTCTGTAAATGTCAGACTAGAGAAGTAGCGGGGCGCAAGACAGCCAAATAGCATTTATAGACATTTTCAAACTTGGCAACATAAACATTCTAAATGGGTCCCTTTGTATTTCCTGTTGCAGTGTTTGTGAATGCAGTAGGGTCGTGTCTAGAAGGTAACCTGTAAATTGCGAAATCTGCAAAATTTTGCAAAAACTTTCGCGAGACTCACTGCATGACGACCTATCCTAACCTTAACCATCTCGCAAGAGTTTCCCCAACTCACGGGTTACCTTCTAGACAAGCAGTAGCTGACAGGAAGTAAACTTGGACCAAAGCTGTTGCCCTAGCAACAGAATGGCAATGAAAAGGTCTATACAATTCACTACATTTCATGGGTTTAAATTGTTTGTTGTTTTATTGGAGCCTTCAATTGGGGTGGTGTTTACCGTGTTCACGAGATGAGTCCATATGAACGGCCCCCTCATGTCGTATTCACGACCTCGTAAGTGGAAAGTTTCTGAAAGCTCAGAGTTCACGACTTGTGAAATGTTTGTTGACGTTGTCAGAAATGGCGGAGCCAATGGAAGTTCATTTTTCGGTGCATAATAAGTTAATGTATTGTAATTTTAGCCGTATATTGTTTTTCTTGGTAATTTTATAATATGCCTGAGGAAAATGTTGATATTCCCAATGGCCTCATCTTTTTCCTCCGTCATTACGCCTTTACATTAACTGCATTATGTTACCCACTTGCTAGCTTGCTAAATCGTTAGCCTCTGTGGCTTCTAGACGCCAACAGTAACGTTAATATTGCCATTTCTTAGCAGCAGTGTTCTTCACGGCTTAACCACTTGAACGCCAAGCATATCGTGTACACGACTTCCCATGTTGTAAACACGAGCTCACGAGTTTCATTTGAAGACACCAAAAGTTTTATTTCAACTCTCATTTACTGTGTTTCTTTGTTTTAACTTATTATTTAAACGTACTTTAAACTAATATAGACAAAATGTAAGAAAGGGAGGAAAATGTTACTAAAGATATAAATGGTAAACTGGGTCAACAGCAGTAAGATAAGACATTAAACATTAAAAACAGTGAACCAACCAGTGGTCCAACCTAAAACTTGTATTGTTGAAAAAGAAAAACAGACTTACTGGGACATTTGTAGTCTGGGCACCTCTTTTCTGAATGAGAGAACAACAGGAGTTAATAAGTTTGTTTATTTGAGTTGGTACAAAAGATTGACTTGATGGAAATTATCAACGATGTGTGTGTGTGTGTGTGTGTGTGTGTGTGTGTGTGTGAGTGCACTTATGTGTGTATGTTTACCTAGACAGATTTTGTCTGTGAGGTTCTGCAGGAAAGTGTCCTCTAGCAACACAGCATAGTTGTCCAGGACAAAGGAAAAGCCTGGTTTGGGGTCACTCTTACAAACCAATTCCCCAAGCTGCTCGGTGTTGGGCTCACGGCCTGAGTAGTCCTTCACTCCTAAACCACCCACCTGTAGTGGAGGAAAGAGGTTTTTAGTTTTGCGGGTTCTACGAGTGCGGCAAGGACGCTTATAGTGGAAATGAGTTAGCATCCGGTTCCCTCGTCTGGAAGTTGATGGGGTTTTTGAATGAGTTTTTCGTTAGATCCCTGAATAAGGTCTGTGGTTAACACAAGCTTGAGAGATTTTAACGTTTTGTTCTACGATATAAAATACGTCAGTAAATATTCCACTCGTGAATTTTGAAGCTTTTATGTGTCTTAAAAAAAGCGGTTTCTAACGAGTGGCTAAATGAGACTACTAAACGTCATCACGCCAACTCGTTCACCTTTACAGCCTTGTTGTTTATACTCTCGCTCATGTGACCGTGGTGTAGCTCGTTTATAGCCTAACTTTAGCTTTTTACTTCTGCCGATTGCAATCACACTTCTAACATCATAGAAGTGGTGTTCATTTGTGTAGATTATTTTACGGAACATAACATATCATAAAGGTTTGTTTGCCACAGAGCTTGTTTTCTGCAATAATCCAAAACCCAATGGAACAATCACATTGGCTTTTTGTTGAGGGAACCCAGGGCGATGCTAACTTCTGGTCGGCCTACAAAAATACATCATCCCTGCAGCACTCTATACGGGCATTCACGACATTTTAGTATCGACTACTCCCAAAAAGTCGCTGTAGTCGATAAATCGTGGGAGATGTATCTTTTTTTTTCACCCAATAACAATGATTAATTCTCGTCAAAAAGGCTCAAATACAACCAGTAAAGGGTTAACTAATGTAGGCAGAACCCAGCTAGGCTCTGATAGGCTGTTTACAAAATGATACACGATCTGATTGGACTAAACCCAGCAAGCTTTTCTGAGCTGGAGATACCGTTTGACTTGCAGTAACAACGCGACTGCAGCAATACCGTTTTCATTATTTATCAATACAAGTTATTTAATGTTTATCATAATATAATGAGTTTTGAGACTATTCTGTGTCTATCTAGGTGTATTGTACTCACCCGGAGATCTTTACCACAGAGTACGTTGAGGGGAACCTTGTCCCTGGAAATATCAGAACGTCCATCCGTGAGAACGATGACGACTTTGTTCTCTTTCTTCATCTCGGCGATGGTGTTGGTCAGAGCATAATCAAGGGCCTCGCCCGTGTACGTAGCCTCAGCCAGCCACTCCAATCTTCTCACTTTCCTGTACAACACACAGACACACACAGACATTTTGTCAGTTCAATCACTGACATTAAAAAAACCTACTCCAATATACTGTATGCCATTCCCTTAGAGCTACATGTCTGGATTGTGTTGTAGTGCAGCTAGTTTATTGGGAGCAGGAGGAAAACGGTTAGCCTCTGTCAAAATTGAGAAGAAATATGCCTACAGTTCGAAATTCTTATTAACAGTAGCATTGTGTTAGCCAGCAAGCGAGTGTGAAGCAGTTGTTGGTCAAGAAATAGTAAATACAACTTTTCTGCTTGTGTACAGATTAAACAAACAAGAGACAACGTGTTAGTTATTAATGTTTTATAAGTGTAGTAGGCTAGCTAGTACACAACGAGACCAGGCTGCACCTGTCTTTATGCTAAGATATAAGCTAATCTCCCTCTGGCTCCAGATCCGTACTTATCGCATAGACATATGGTGACATGATTTTTTGATCTTCACGTCATTCTTGGAGAGACAGCCAATATGCGCATCACCCAAAATGTGAAACTATCTATTTAAAGTAGCGCTGTCAAAATTAACGCGAAAATAAGCCGTTAACGCAAATTCGCCACTAACTTCTTTAACACATTGACGCAACGTGCAATTTTTAAAGCTAGAGGGAAGTTACAGGCATCATCAACTAGAAAACCTAATGAATCCATTGGTACCAACCATGTCATACTAGGAGGTTAAATAACGCTACAAACTTTCGCTAAATTTTGGCGAGGAAAAACTGGCGTGGCCATTTTCAAAGGGGTCCCTTGACCTCTGACCTCAAGATATGTGAATGTAAATGGGTTCTATGGGTACCCACGAGTCTCCCCTTTACAGACATGCCCACTTTATGATAATCACATGCAGTTTTGGGCAAGTCATAGTCAAGTCAGCACACTGACAGCTGTTGTTGCCTGTTGGGCTGCAGTTTGCCATGTTATGATTTGAGCATATTTTTTATGCTAAATGCAGTACCTGTGAGGGTTTCTGGACAATATTTGTCATTGTTCTGTGTTGTTAATTGATTTACAATAATAAATATATACATACATTTGCATAAAGCAAGCATATTTGCCCACTCCCATGTTGATAATTGTTGAGTATTAAATACTCCCTTTATTTTGAACTGATAAAAAATGTGTAATTTATTTGCGATTAATCGTGATTAAATATTTTAATCGATTGACAGCCTTAATTTAAACCAGTGGTTCCCAAACTTTTTCAAATCAAGGACCCCTAAACTGACACAAATTAAACTGTCATCGTGTTACTTATAGATGGAATTATAGTGAAATAAAGTATTCCCCTTTTTGCTGGGGACCCCCTTGGAACCGCCTCCTAACCCCTGGGGGTCCCCGGACTTTGGGAACCACTGATTTAAACACCATTTCATTTTCTATTCACAATAAAGACAGTAAATACACAAATGTGTAAATAAGAGAACCGAGATGTTACAAAGCGCTTTTGATAGAGCTAACTGTATTCCCCTGCTTACCGTCATTTGCTAAACTAGGCTGAAAATGTGGGGAGACAACACAACTGAATTGGGTGCAAAGAGATGATTTTATAATTGACCTCCTCACTCTTAATATGACAGCACTGTTGAAAATATAAATAGCCAATCCTGAGTTAGTAAATTAGAAACTGCACTGCTCGTTCTTGGAAAGGATTAGGGGCTTATTGCAATACTAAAACGCAAATACTGTCTGACTGATGTAAAGTTGTGGCCTGGAGAGGTAACACTGAACCAAGGAAATCAAACCTCGGCAGCAGCGTCGATGACATTGAATCATTTACCGAATCACCACTACAGTACACAGTCAAAGAGCAAGCCAGCAAGGCAGGCAGGGCTCTGGTCGCATGCATTTGAACTCACTCTTTAAATAGGTTGAGGTTCCCAACATCGATCAGTCGGACTTTTTCCTGGGCTTTCGATCCACTGTACTGGACGACGCTCAACCCGGACTCATCACCTGCAAACTGGAAAGAAAAGCAATGCATGGTGACCATGTGTTTTGGTCCGTGTGTGTTATGTCTACAAGCACGTGTTTTGCTCTGTCAACATTTCTGCGTCCCACCCATCCTGACTAATTATATCCAAACTGGAAGAGGAGAGTCACTGGAGAGACATAAAAGCAAGTTCCAAAACCCCAAGACAATTTCTTTCATTCACACTTTCTATTTTGAGGTCTGTTCTCAGGGCAGTGTTTCCTAACATCTCGGAAAACAGTTTTCGCAACGTTTTTTTGGTGTAATTTTGAATAAACAACACAATCCACAAAGGTCAAATGCCGGTTATCCTACAGAGGCTAGGCAAAAGATGGATGAATATGAAATATAGTGGAGTTAAACCGACTGTAGGCAGAATATTTTTGGCATCATTAGGCAGAAATTCCATATTAACCTTTTCAGCATATTATAATTCAAGTGTTCTGAGAGAAAACTAGACTTCTGCAACTCCTCATGGCTCTGTTTTCAGGATTTAAAAAATCTAGCCCGTGACGGGAGACTTTGGCCAATCACAGGTCATTTCAGAGAGAGAGAGCGTTCCTATTGGCTGTTCATTCAACGGAGGCAGCTGTCAATCACTCGTGAACTCCGATCAAACGGTCAAACTAGGCAGCACTGATCAAATATGAATCAATATTCTGTTACTGTAATGCCTATTTCTCGCCTCAAATGTCTTCAGAAACATCTTGTAGTGTACTGTTTAGCTGTAAAATGAGAAAGTTTGTGACCCAGCATTCATGTTGAGATCAGTTGAAGAAATACCAAGCACCGCCCACCAGCCGGAGCAAACTTTCTCATTTTACAGAGCAGCCACTTTGTGTTTCTGAAAACATTCGAGGAGAGAAATAGGCTTTACAGTAACAGAATATTGATTCATATTTGATTAGCGCTGCCTAGTTTGACCGTTTGATCGGAGTTCACGTGTGATTGACAGCTGCTCAGAGATGGCAAGGCTCCAGCTCGGCTCTGATTGGTTGTTTTCCTCCGGTCTGTGAAATCTTGCAGATGCCATCAGGAGCACCGGAGGACACCGGAGGCACATGATTTTTTTCCAGATTACC
This sequence comes from Adelosebastes latens, assembly GCA_916700685.1. Taxonomy (NCBI): domain Eukaryota; kingdom Metazoa; phylum Chordata; class Actinopteri; order Perciformes; family Sebastidae; genus Adelosebastes; species Adelosebastes latens. The sequence continues at coordinate 43,097 of CAKAKR010037745.1, forward strand.
TGTCTCATGCACTACTGTCAGTGACCGTTTTATAAAAATAACTTTTTTAAAATCACATTTGCTCCATTTCTACCCACTGCTGCTTTAAAACCAGAGATAAACAGCTCGGACATTACCTTGAGTTGCTGGTCTTTGCTCAGCCTGTCTATGACTGTGATGATAAAGTCTTTGGAGAGTTCAAAGTTTGCGGAGCCGATACTCTCTGAGCTGTCCACGATGAACGCCAGGTCCAAAGGTGCACACTTACACTCTGGAGACACACACATAAGCAAAACCACAAAGGATCAGGATAAGCCACGGCGCAAAAGAGAAACTTCCAAATTATGACGGTGACTTTGTTTTAGATTGAGCACAAACTTACCACAACAAGCTGCGACGCGATTAAGAGAGGATGGGGGGAAGAAAAACACGAATTAAAGTTAATTAACTGGGCAGTAAGAAAAAACATAACCTGCGTTACCCTTACATTCTTCAGGTTTCGATTGCTAATCAGGCCCAAAGTTGAAAAGGGCAAAGTGTTAAACGTGGAGTACATGTGGCTTCATTTCTGTCGAGCGTTTCGACTTACAGCAGAGCTTCATGATGATGTCCAGAATTTCACATTCCTGAAGAGAGAGAGAGGTGGAGTACAATGTTACAGTACAGCAATGCACTGTTAAATCACATTACATAACTTTATGTAGACTAGACTGTTTCAAGCTGCTCCAGAATGAAAAATAAAACACTACAATGGTGATATTTTCCTCAGAGGAGTCGTCGGTGCTCAGGAAATTGAATGTGTGGCTTTTGGACTGAACATACAGTATCAGTTTTAGAGTCAAAGCTAGCACAGCCTCGAGGGGGGACTTAAGTCTGTGGTGCTTAGCCGACCTTTCCTGCGGGTGAAAATGAGGGCGAAGGCTCAGATTAAATGGACTGATAAGTTTCTTTTTATACTCACATCAGTTCCTGGTGGTCCAGGAGGCCCAGAAGGTCCCTGAAGAGAGAGGAAGAGTGAGGGAGAAGAGAAGATAGGGGGGGATTGAGTGATTCATAGATGTGTTTATCTGTTTCAAAAAGAACTGGCCAGACAAAAGTTAAGCTGGTCTGACTTCAAGATGACAGAATAAAAAAAAAAAAAGTGATTCTTTGGAAAAACCATTACTCCTTTGACTGCAAACCAGAATCCCTCAGTCCCCGAACCCACATCCACACCCACACATTTGCTATCTTTCTGCAAACAACATGTGAGAATCTTCCCAAAGTTCATTGCCACAGCGTTTTAGTTTTATTTTTTCACTCGGCTGCAGGAAAACCATCTGTTTTGTTTTAACAGACATTGAACTCAGTTTAAGAGCATTCTTTTCGGTGACAAAGACGCCAGTGTAGCTTGCATGTGTGTGTGTGAGAGAGAGAGAGAGAGAGAGAGAGAGAGAGAGAGAGAGACTACCGTTAATTGCAGACGAGAGAAACTGTCTCGAGAATACATGACGCAAACTGTTCATCCAGAAATATGCAGCAGAGACACAAGCCAGAGGAGAGGTGGAAAGAAGAGAGGAAAATAGGGAGGAGAAGGAGGAGAGACAGAAAGTAGGGGAAAGTGTGAAAGGGTAGAGTTTAAGGAGAACATGTCTGCATGCACGGTGTTATATTTAGATCCAATCTTTGTTCATCTTTTCACATGGTCCAATACCACAAGATTTCACTTGCCAGTTGGTAAAAAAGGAAAAGGAATTACACCATCTTTCCGACATACTGTGAGCCAAACTGAGGGATGCCATTTTCTTTTATGTCTTTGCATGCGGTTTGATGTTATGTTGAGTGGTGAGATTAGCTAACCTCAGCTCAGTTACCGGGATAAGTGTCAACCTCTGCCCACAGGTAGGGAAACACACAGCCCTGGGTTATGAAAGGTCAGGTGATATTCTGTATTTCTATATTCAATGTCAACAAATCCGATAAAAAGACCAAAACCAACAATTGATCCTACTAACAAGTAGCACCTGTGTAGCCAAAGCCTGTTTTACAGCTTATTCCTCCTTGACACAGAGCTCCATTGTTGTCCAAAAACTATTAAAAACACATCAGTGAGCTATTATCATGAGCACAGGCACTGCAGTTTATTTTATTTACTGTTCTGGTGCTGTCAATAC
>CAKAKR010037747.1:0-17413 GCA_916700685.1 Adelosebastes latens
TGAGGACGCAGCGGGTTCATAGGGACGCAGCGGGTTTATGGGGACGCAGTGGGTTTATGGGGAGGCAGTGGGTTTATGAGGACGCAGTGGGTTTATGGGGACACAGCGGGTTTATGAGGACGCAGCGGGTTTATAGAGACGCAGCGGGTTTATGGGGACGCAGTGGGTTTATGAGGACGCAGTGGGTTTATGGGACGCAGCGGGTTTATGGGGACGCAGTGGGTTTATAGGGACGCAGTGGGTTTATGGGGACACATTGGTTTTATGGGGACGTAGCAGTTTTAGGTATTTTAATGAACATTAAGTTACGTTACGTCAACTGCTGACTCATGTAATGAATGATCTGATATAACGATGATATAATGATATATAAACATGATCCCAGTCAGTTCCACACAGTGAGGTTTACTGAGCACTGATATCAGTGTTTGACCTTTGACCCGGTGTGCAGGTGAGGCAGCTGCAGGATGACGCGGTGCGCCTCCAGTCGGCGTATGCCGGAGATAAAGCCGACGACATCCAGCGGCGGGAGAGCGACGTGCTGGAGGCCTGGAGGAGTCTGCTGGAGGCCTGCGACGGACGCAGGGTCCGCCTCCTCGACACCGGGGACAAGTTCAGGTTCTTCAGCATGGTCCGAGACCTGATGCTGTGGATGGACGACGTGATCCGGCTCATCGAGGCCCAGGAGAACCCCAGGTACACAGTCGGCTCCGGTCTGCCCAACACCAACATGTGATCTGATAGAAGCTGATGAACGAAGCTGTGTTTCTGTGTTCAGAGACGTGTCGTCAGTGGAGCTGCTGATGAACAACCATCAGGGCATCAAGGCGGAGATCGACGCCCGAAACGACAGCTTCACGGCCTGCATCGAGCTTGGGAAGTCCCTGCTCGCCAGAAAACACTACGCTTCAGAGGAGGTGAGGACGAGCAGAGAGTCAGCAGAACAACGCCGTGTTGGATAAATGTTACCGGTGTTCAAACACATCCAACATCTCAAGAATATTTGGTGTAAAGGTTGTAGTATAGCGAGACAGTTATTTAAGTTATTAGTTATTTAACAAGAAGATTTAATTTAAATAGAAAAAGGATTTAATTATACAAGAAGAAAGTTGTAATTTAACAAGAAAGTTGTAATTTAACGAGAAGAAAGTGTTTCTGAACTCGGCCTCCAGGTGAAGCTCATCACTGACATCATATGACACACAGGTACAACAGGTGTGTAATTATTGTGTTGGTGTTTGTGTTCAGATTAAAGAGAAGCTGCTGCAGCTGACGGACAAGAGGAAAGAGATGATTGACAAGTGGGAGGACCGATGGGAGTGGCTACGACTCAGTAAGATTCACACACTCATTGATCTGCATGAAACACAAACACAAAGGTCAGAGGTCAGAGGTCAGTGGTCTAACCCTAACCCTGACCTTAACCCTCAGTCCTGGAAGTGCACCAGTTCTCGCGGGACGCCGGCGTGGCCGAGGCCTGGCTGCTGGGTCAGGAGCCCTACCTGTCCAGCAGGGAGATGGGTCAGAGCGTAGACGAGGTGGAGAAGCTCATCAAACGCCACGAGGCCTTCGAGAAGTCCGCCGCCACCTGGGAGGAACGCTTCTCTGCTCTGGAGAGGCTGACCACGGTGAGGGGGGGGGGAGCAAAAACACGCCACACGACACAAACACGCCATGGTCATGTGACCAAACTAAAGAAGCTCATTTTAAATTCATCCAGAGAGACAAAACTGTCTAATCTATAACATTAAAGTCTGTCTGTCTGTCTCTATCTCTGTCTTTCTCTCTGTCTGTCTGTCTCTCTGTCTCTCTGTCTGTCTGTCTGTCTGTCTCTCTCTCTGTCTGTCTGTCTGTCTGTCTCTCTGTCTCTCTGTCTCTCTCTTGTCTGTCTGTCTGTCTGTCTCTCTCTTGTCTGTCTGTCTGTCTGTCTGTCTGTCTGTCTCTCTGTCTCTCTCTTGTCTGTCTGTCTGTCTCTCTGTCTCTCTCTCTGTCTGTCTGTCTGTCTGTCTCTCTGTCTCTCTTGTCTGTCTGTCTGTCTGTCTGTCTGTCTGTCTGTCTCTCTGTCTCTCTCTCTGTCTGTCTGTCTGTCTGTCTGTCTGTCTCTCTCTCTGTCTCTCTCTCTGTCTGTCTGTCTGTCTCTCTGACTCTCTGTCTCTCTGTCTGTCTGTGTGTCCTCCAGCTGGAGCTGCTGGAGGTGAGGAGGCAGCAGGAGGAAGAGGAGAGGATGAGGAGGCCTCCGTCTCCAGAGCCGGTGGTGTTTCAGCAGGAGGAGGATCAGCAGCAGCAGAGGTGAGAGTTCCTCGTTCACTTCAACAGAGCTTTATCTGACAGCTTTAGTTGCTTTACAGATTCATAAAAATAATCAACTAATAAATGCTGATGTAAATAACCTGATGTATTTCTGTGTCTCTTCAGCGGAGTTATCACTCAGAACGGACTCCCGTCAGACCAGGACTCTCCTCCGGTCAGTACTCTCACTGATGGCCTGCATCCTCTCTACCAGCCAGCAGGGGGCGACTCCTCTGGTTGTATAGAAGTCAATGAGAAAATGAGCCTACTTCTCACTTGATTTATGAACTCAGTAAATATTGTAAACATTAGTTTATGGTCTCAGTCTCTAGTTTCAAGTCTTCTTCAATGCAGCATGATGTTCATTAACTGAAGCTATTACATCGCTCTCTTCAAAGCCACCAGACTCCATTCATAAAAACAGTAATTTTACCTCTCAGAACACGGGAAGATACATGAACTAACCCTTTCAGTTATTTCCAAACTGATCACAGCTAACGTTGACTCGGCTAACGTTGACTCAGCTAGTGGTAGCGTTCACATATTGATAACCTTATCGATTAGCTTCCTGTGCTAACCTACGTCACTGCTAACGGCTGAGTGGGCGTGATGATGGAGTCGACCTTTAAATCACTTTTTGGTGCCACTTGAGAAGAACCCTGAAACAGAAACCTGTAGACCTGTAGGTGGTTTTGGTAATACCTGTCCCTGTGTGCTTCCTGTTCAGGACGGCATGGACGGTGGAGATCTGGTAAACGGCGTCGCCGAGCGGAGCTCCAAGGAGCCGAGCCCCGGCGCCTCGCCGACATCCGGCAGGAAGAGTAAAACCAGCCAGTCGTCCACGCTGCCCTCCAAGAACCAGGACTCGTCCTCCTCGCAGCTGGAGGGACTCCTGCACCGCAAACACGAGTGGGAGGCGCCCAGCAAGAAGGCCTCCAACAGGTAACGCAAAGATCCTCCACCGCAGCAAGATGTCTCACTCCTCTGTTCATCACGTGACCCCGCTGCTCTGTGATTGGCAGGTCGTGGCACAACGTGTATTGTGTCATCAACAACCAGGAGGTGGGTTTCTATAAAGACAGCAAGGCGGCGGCTCAGGGAGTCCCGTACCACAGCGAGGTTCCCGTCAGCCTGAAGGACGCCGCGTGTGACGTGGCATCAGACTACAAGAAGAAGAAACACGTCTTCAAACTGCGGTAATAACACTCTGACGTTTCAGGGTGTTTCTGACACTACGGGCAGTTTTAAGTCCCAGCAGTAAAACTTTGGATTTATGTTAAAATTTGCAGTGTTATGATTGATAAATATGCTTTCTGCTGATCTGAAATCAGCTCTCACTAACAGAGAAACTGTGATCTTCATGCTTCCTCTCTCTGTTTCAGAGTCACTGATGGAAACGAGTTTCTGTTTCAAGCCAAAGACGAAGTGAGTTTGATTCTTTTTCTTTCTGTCTCATCAACCTGTCAGCTGAGCTGGAACAAGTAATACCACAAGTACTAATACCACAGTGTAGTAATACTCGCAATTAAAAGTCCTGCATTCAAAATATTACTTCAGTAAAGATACAAAAGTATCAGCATCAAAATATACTTAAAGAACCAAAAGTAAAAGTACTCATTATGCAGAATGTCCCATTTCAGAATCATATATTATATCACTGGATTATAATTATTGATGCATTAATGTGTTCATCACTTTAATGTTGCAGCTGGTAAAGATGGAGCTACTTTAATTACTTTTTGGATATTTTACGAATATGTTTCTGATATTTTATTGATATTTTTCTGATATACTACTGATATTTCTGGGATATTTTATAAATATGTTTTGATATTTTACGAATATTTTTGTGACATTTTACTAATATATTTCTGATATTTTACTAATATTTTACTGATATTTTACTAATATATTTCTGATATTTTACTAATATTTTACTGATATTTTACTAATATTTTTCTGATATTTTACTTGTATATTTCTGATATTTTACTAATATTTTTCTGATATTTTACTATTATTTTTCTGATATTTTACTAATATTTTTCTGACATTTTACTTATATATTTCTGATATTTTACTAATATTTTACTGATATTTTACTGATATTTTACTTGTATATTTCTGATATTTTACTAATATCTTTCTGATATATTACTAATGTATTTCTGATATTTCACTAATATATTTCTGATATTTTACTATTATTTTTCTGATATTTCACTAATATTTTTCTGATATTTTACTAATATTTTTCTGATATTTTACTTATATTTTTCTGATATTTTACTGTTATTATTGTAATATTTTTCTGACATTTTACTATTATTATTCTAATATTTTTCTGACATTTTACTATTTTTCTTCTAATATTTTTCTGATGTATTACTTATATTTCTGGGATACTTTATAAATATGTTTTGATATTTTACTAATATTTTTCTGATATTTTACTATTATGTTTCTGATATTTACTAATATTTTTCTGATATTTTACTATTATTTTTCTGATATTTTTCTAATATGTTTCTGATATTTTACTATTATTTTTCTAATATTTTTCTAACATTTTACTAATATATTTATGATATTTTACTATTATTTTTCTAATATTTTTCTGATATTTTACTAATATTTTACTGGCATTTTACTAATATTTTTATTATATTTTTGGGGTATTTTATTTGTTCATCACGTCAATGTTGCAGCTGGTAAAGGTGGAGCTACTTTTAATGACTTTATAAACGGCTGCTAGTTTTAATCTATAATAATACATCATCATTTATTAGTTGATTAGATTTAGTTTTAATAATCTGAACCTTAAAAGTAACTTAAGTTATTAAATAAATGTAAACTAGTAAAAAGTACAATAGTTACTCTGAGATGTAGTGGAGTAGAAGTAGAAAGTGGCAGGACATGGAAACACTCAATTAAAGTACAAGTACCTCACAATTGTACTGCAGTACTTGAGTAAATGTACTTAGTTACTTTAGTTACTGTCTGTCAGTGTTTGAAGGTTACAGATTACTAGATACTGTTAAACATGGAATAAATAATTGAAGTATTTTAATTACAGAGTAAAGTACCTTATTACTTATTAATTATTACTTATTTGATCATTTATCTAATAATGTTTAAATATTAAAGCTGAGAATTCTTAAAAACGTTCCGTTAACCGTCTGAACAGGATCAACGTTATATTCAAAATTTATTAGTAACTGTAATGTAACTACATATTTCTCTCAGTAACTGATTACATTTACATGTATTCAGTAATGGACTGACATGTAACTAGTTACTTCTGTGTCGCCCCCCTGCAGGAGGAGATGAGCACCTGGATCCAGGCCATCCTGAACGCCGGCGCCGACCGCTCCGACGTGCAGGGCAGCAACCCCGGCACGCCGGCGTCTGGCCGTGCTCAGACGCTGCCGGCCGCCGTCACGCTCACCACCGAGTCGAGTCCCGGCAAGAGAGAGAAGGACAAAGAGAAGGACAAAGAGAAACGCTTCAGTCTGTTCAGCAAGAAGAAACAGTAGAACGGCAAACTCGCCGCGCTTTGGTGAAACCGCTGCAGTCCGATCCGCACGCTCTCACGCAGGACGCTTTGACGCGGGACGCGTCACATTTAGCTTCTCATCACCGTCAGCTGGAAACACAAAGAACTGGAACCTGCGTCAGAGCGTCCTGCATCGGAGCGTCCTGCGTCAGAGCTGCGCTTCGCTCCGTGAAGGTCTCTGATATTAAAGCAGCGTTATTATTAAACCTGCTCTGATCAGACCTTCGTGTACCAGCCGCCAACCCTCCGACATTTCCTGTTCCTACAGAAATGTTAAAGTTAACCTCGCTGATGTCAGTCAGACGTCGTCGACGTCAGACTAAACTGGAAACGCAGATTGTGACGGATGAATTTAATTCGGTGTGAACTGTCTCCATAAAGGGTGCCGTGCACGCCGTACGTGCTGTTAGAGGATGAGTGATCCCTTTAAACAGCAAACTAATAAATCAGGCGGTGACATCACTCCTGATGTCACTACTGAACAGCCAATGACGGAGGTCAGGAGCTGAGGAGCAGAAAACTGTAAAAGTTTCACCAAAGTGACGTCGTTGTTTTTGTGTTTATTCTCAAAGCAGTTTAGTTTTTTAATATTTCTGGTTTGATTTTCTTTGTGTGGTCGTCGGTCGGGAGGGAGGCGACGCGACGCCGTGCCCAAGAGCCAGAGTGGCGGTTTCAGTTCAGACGTTGTGATGTAACAGTGCTTCATCATCGACGAACCGACGGACAAAAGAGCGAGATTGGCGGCGGTTTCTATTTATACGTTGTGATTGTAACTGATCGGGTTTAGATGACGGCTGTCAATCAATTATAATATTTAATCATAAATTAATCCTTCGTACTTTATCTGTCCTAAATGTACCTTAAAGGGAGATTTGTCAAGTATTTAATCCTCTTATCAACATGGGAGAGGACAAATATGCTGCTTTATGCAGATGTATGTATATATTTATTATTGTAAATCAATGAACAACACAAAACAATGACAGATATTGTCCAGAAACCCTCACAGGTACTGCATTTAGCATAAAACAATATGCTCAAATCATAACATGGCAAACTGCAGCCCAACAGGCAACAACAGCTGTCAGTGTGTCAGTGTGCTGACTTAACTATGACTTGCCCCAAACTGCATGTGATTATCATAAAGTGGGCATGTCTGTAAAGGGAGACTCGTGGGTACCCATAGAACCCATTTACATTCACTGATCTGGAGGTCAGAGGTCAAGGGACCCCTTTGAAAATGGCCATAACAGTTTTTCCTCCCCAAAATTTAGCGTAAGTTTGGAGCGTTATTTAACCTCCTTCACTCTAGCTTTAAAACTGAGCCGCTACAACCTAAAAATCACAAGTTGTGTTAAAGAAATAAAAATGAATTTGCGTGAACGCGTTATTATGGCGTTAACGTTGACCGCTCTAGATGTGACGTAACAGCGAAGCCGCCGCTGATGAATCACGGCGTCCTGACTGACGGCACTCTCGCTCTGACGTTTGATGGTTCGTCAGTTTGCCGACGACAAACCACCGTCTCTTCACAACGTCTAAACCGAAGCCGTCGCTGCCTCTTCTCTCGCTCCGTCGTGATGATGTCATCACACGCTCACTTCTCTTTGTTGTTTTCTTTTGTTTTTCTTAAATTTGAGTTTATTTTTGTACTTTTTTGAAACAGCTCTGAGTTCTTTTCCTCAGTTCTGTGTCTCCAGAGACGACCTGCGTTCTTCTGCTGCCGTTGAGAAATTGGACCAATAGTGCATTTTGTTTAATTATTATTTTGACTTTACGTCCTCTGACACTCTGCCGCCATTTTTTTTTGTCTTAAACTCACCTGGGAGGAGGTGTCTGATGTAGAAACGTCCACCTGCATGCTTCATCAGGCTCAGAGCCTCGCCTGAAACACTCACCTGAAACTAAACATCTCCTCATTTTTTTACCTTTTTCTTTGGTTCTGATCCGATAGAGAAGATCAGTCTGTATAATAAACGCTCTGAAGCGTCGCCGTTAGACGCTGAACCGTGTAGGCGGGCGGCGAGCTGCAGATCGTGTAGCTGGGGGCGGCGAGCTACAGCTGTGGACGGATGAAGGTTGCTTGCTTATCGTCGGCTCTTCGCGCTGCGCTCAGATTTTCTGCTCTTTGATACTCGTGTTGCTCTCCGTCGCCGTATATCTATCGTACCAACATGTATGGAAGTTAAACGCCATCTTACTGCACAATCAGAAGTCCATCTATAGGAATGAAGGCCGAATATTTAAACCGACGTTAGACCATAAAGGCTTATCTCATGTATGAAACTTTAAAGCTCTCTCTCTGTCTAATATGTGCGATGTCATTAAAGCTTTTAAACTTTACACTTCTTGTTGCTTCGTCCTTTCACACATCTCAGTATTCATCATATTCATACAGAATATTTTATTATTATTATTTTAAAGATCTTTAGTTTACGATCACAGAAGACAAAGAAACTGGAACCAGAGGATTTCTGACTCTAACGACTTTGATCAATTATTAGTAGGGATGCACCGATACCACTTTTTTTCAGACCGAGTACAAGTACTTACATTTGGGTACTCTCCAATCCTGATTACCGGTACCGATACCGAGTACCGATACGAGTACTTCACTGTGCCTAAAGACCCTCGTTAACAGCCAGCTGGAGGGTGATCATCAAAACCCCGTGGCGCAATGAAAGTGAGGGCCGGCGTGCGCCAGCTGAGGTGGGATCCCGGCCCAGCGGGGTCGGGTGCACCAACGGCCCGTCTCGTCCTCACCCTCGGGGAGGTGGAGCGTGAGGACCCGAAAGATGGTGACGAAAGGTTAACGTCACGCTGACGTAAAGTGGTATCGGTGCCGTTGTATCGGAGCCGTTTTGCGAGTACGAGTACATGAGCACAGTATCGGACCCGATACCCGATACTGGTATCAGTATCGGTGCATCCCTATTTATTATAATAAATTATTATAATATTAAAAAGCCGCTAAGAGGATGAAGATTTTCACTGTGACTCATTCCAAAAAGTCCAGATGTGTTTTTCTGTTTATTAAATGAAATGAAATACAAACAATAACTGTGATAACTAAAGTCTGTAACGTGACGTGACGTCAACAGGAAATATCCAAACCTCTCTCACCCTCTCTGTCTGGCTCCCAGTGACCCGGTAAGAACAGGTGAAACCAACCACACCTCTGTGTCAACTACAGGAAGTGATGTTAACCAAAAGAACCAGTGCAGCCTAAACTAATAATAATAATAATAATAATAATAATAATAACAATAAACAACAGGCCAAATACACACTTTGGCTCCGACGCTGATATTTTTTGCAAAAAACAACAAAATAAAAAACTTAAACTGCTTTTCAGTTAGTTTTCTGTCTCTTTGGCTAATCGATAAAAACATTTATAGTAATGATTACAAGCTATGGAAGATGATTAGTGCCATGTTTTAAAGGTCCCATATCATGTTCATTTTCAGGTTCATACTTGTATTTTGTGTTTCTACTAGAACATGTTTACATGCTGTAATGTTAAAAAAAAACTTTATTTTCCTCATCCTGTCTGCCTGAATATACCTGTATTCACCCTCTATCTGAACCGTTCCATTTTAGTACATTTCAATGGAATTGCAATGGAATTGCGTTGCAAGGCAACAGCTTGGGTCCATGTTTACTTTCTGTCAGCTGATGTTATTAACATACACTGCAACAGGAAATAAACTGGGACACATTTAGAATGTTTGCGTTTAAAACCGTGTAATGATCTAAATATTGTATATTTGTGACATCACAAATGAACAGAAATCCTGACGGCTTGTTTCAAACGCACAATTTCTGAACACGGGCTGTGTGTGCATTTCTCCGTACATTGAGCGTTTTGATAGTTTAACAGTATATATAAAGCACTTAAACCTACTTTATAATGTGTAAAAGACATGAAAATCTCACTTTTTACAATATGGGACCTTTAAAAAAAAGAACTGAAATATTTATATATAGTTTTGAAACAAAAGCCAGAAATGAAATATTTTTTTCTCATGTTTTCCATCTGTTATCAGACCTGTCAAACACGTCATGTTGTTAGATGTTGAATCTCTATCAGCTGATAATCAAATATCATAATAAAGTGTTGACAGAGACTACAGAACATGTTATATTACATTATATTTTGATTTAAAAAAAAAAAAAAAAAAACAGCAAGAAGATAAGTAATTTCAACATTTGAATGTCTTCAAATATAATGAAACTACAACAACACAGAGGTGATTGTGTGAAACAGCCAGCTGGAGCTTTAACTGGTAGCTGCAGCAGATGAGGAATCCGGTCGTTTCTAGAAGGTAACGCGCAAATTGCGAAATCTGATATGCAAAAACTCTCGCGATAACTCTCACTGCCAGACGAAATGATCTAACCTTAACACTATCGCGAGAGTTTCCTCCGTTTGCTGGTTCCCTTTTAGTCACTACCGAGGACTTCTCCTCGTTCTAACACTACACCTCCCATGGTGCACCGCGGGCTCCTGATCGCAGACTCATGAAGCCGCTGCGCTCGCGCGGACCTGACGCTCTGACAGAGGCGGGAAGCTCGCGGAGGTTAGAGCGAAGGAGACCGGAACCCGGAAACATTGGGCTTCAAAATAAAATTAATTCAAATAGAAATCAATCAAAGACAGATAAATTGTATCAAAATACACCTATTAATTATTACAAACTATAAAACTATTACACTTTAATAATACTATACTATTATACTATTAGTATTATCCGCCCGATCTATCAGACTGGAGACTTTGTTTACACTGTAAAATGTTGTTCTACTGCTTCATTAATCTCTACAGAGACTTCTATTGGAAACTATCTTTACAACTTACAATAGAAATAATAGTAGATTCAAGATTCAAGATTCAAGATTCAAGATGTTTATTGTCACACTGGTTATACAGGTACAATCATGTGAAATGCTTTTTTGCTGGGAAGCTCCATTAAAATAATTAGTTATATTACAATTACAATTACGTTATATTACAATTACAATTACAAATACTTTAAGTTGTATTACAATTATAAAAGGAAATACTTTAAGTTATATTACAATTACAATTAGTTATATTACAATTACAAATATTTTAAGCTATATTACAATTATAAAAGGAAATACTTTAAGTTATATTACAATTACAATTAGTTATATTATAATTACAATTACGTTATATTACAATTACAATTACAAATACTATAAGTTAAATTATAATTATAAAAGGAAATAATTTAAGTTATATTACAATTACAATTAGTTATATTACAATTACAATTACAATTACGTAATATTACAATTACAATTGCAAATACTTTAAGTTATATTACAATTACGTTATATTACAATTACAATTACAAATACTTCAAGTTACATAACAATTACAAATACTTTAAGTTATATTACAATTACGTTATATTACAATTACAATTACAAATACTTCAAGTTACATTACAATTACAATTACAAATACTTCAAGTAACATTACAATTACAATTACAAATACTTTAAGTTATATTATAATTACAATTACAAATACTTCAAGTTACATTACAATTACAAATGCTTCAAGTTACATTACAATTACAAATACTTCAAGTTACATTACAATTACAATTACAAATACTTAAAGTTATATTACAATTACAATTACATTATATTACAATTACAATTACGTTATATTACAATTACAAATACTTTAAGTTATATTACAATTACAATTAGTTATATTACAATTACAATTACAAATACTTTAAGTTATAATACAATTACGTTATATTACAATTACAATTACAAATACTTTAAGTTATATTACAATTACAATTACGTTATATTACAATTACAATTACTTTAAGTTATATTACAATTACAATTACAAATACTTTAAGTTATATTACAATTACAATTACGTTATATTACAATTACAATTACAAATACTTTAAGTTATATTACAATTACAATTACGTTATATTACAATTACAATTACAAATACTTTAAGTTACATTACAATTATAAAAGGAAATACAAGGGCATATTAAGAATATATAGTAATTTGTCATTATTTCGCTTCAAAATAAAATGTATTTAAATAGAAATCAATCAAGGTCAGATAAATAGTAATGTGTCATTATTGTTGTTATATTTTATTGCTAGAGCAGCTGCCAGTAGCCTTGCAGTACTTTATGTTGAAACTCCTAACCGGAAGTGTTGAAGGTTACTGGGATCCCTGGGATTCCCGTTAATGTCCCGGCTTTCCTTCATCTTCAGCATCTTTCTGGGTTTTTTTCGGCTCTTTCTCTGCCGGGTCTCCGCCGGGTCTCCGCCGGGTCTCTGCCTGGTCCAGCGTCTCTCCGCCGGGCTGCGGGTCCAGGATCAGTCGGTGTCGGCCGGTTCGGCCGGTTCGGACGGTGGTTCCGTTGATGATAAATCGGAGCTGTAATCTCCGGATTTAACGTGAAACAGCGAACAGACGGAGGACGGATCTCCAGCTCCGTTAACGTTGAATTAACGTTGAATTAACGTTGAATTAACGTTAAATTAACGTGATTTAGTAGTTTAGTTGTCGGTGTTACCGGATCACCGGTCAGAAACACAGACCTTAAAGAGACTGCTCGTTTCATTATCGGTACCGGAGGCTGCTGACACCAGAACACGTGGACTCATCCTCACTATACTATTATTATTATTATTAATATTATTAATATTATTATTATAGAGAACAGTAGAACCTGATTATAACGTTCATTCTGGGAATGTTCCGGTTCTGTAGGTTCCTGTCAGCTGGGTTCTAGTGTTCTTGTAGGTTCCTGTCAGCTGGGTTCTAGTGTTCCTGTAGGTTCCTGTCAGCTGGGTTCTGGTGTTCCTGTAGGTTCCTGTCAGCTGGGTTCTGGTGTTCCTGTAGGTTCCTGTCAGCTGGGTTCTGGTGTTCCTGTCAGCTGGGTTCTAGTGTTCCTGTCAGCTGGGTTCTAGTGTTCCTATAGGTTCCTGTCAGCTGGGTTCTAGTGTTCCTGCAGGTTCCTTTCAGCTGGGTTCTAGTGTTCCTGTAGGTTCCTGTCAGCTGGGTTCTAGTGTTCCTGTAGGTTCCTGTCAGCTGGGTTCTAGTGTTCCTGCAGGTTCCTGTCAGCTGGGTTCTAGTGTTCCTGTAGGTTCCTGTCAGCTGGGTTCTAGTGTTCCTGTAGGTTCCTGTCAGCTGGGTTCTAGTCCCATTTAAAGAACCTCAGATCAGCTGATCAAGAACACATTTTAGATTTATCATTATTAATAAAACTCTGCAGAAACATCAGCAACAATTCAATAAAATCTATTTTTATTTAATATAGTTATTATTATTATTATTATTATTATTGTCTATTGGCTGAATATTAATTAAATACTTTGAAACCAACAGCAACAATTTAATAACAAAAATATTCTGAGAACGTTTCTGAAACCTACATTTATTTCATTGAGATGTCTATATGTTATTATTTATTATAGTTTAATAGTAAAGTGATGATGATGTCACTTTAAAGCTGATAAAGTCGGACTGATTGGTCAGGAAGTGACCACGTGGTCTCCAGTGTTCCTTGATGTGTTTGACCTTTAACCTTTAGTGATGACCTCAGGAGACAACGACTGAACGTTAACGGCTAAAATATTATAATTAATATTTAATTAAAGACAGAACTGAGTTACTGTTCCTACGTTACTGACAACAACATTAGAGTTCATATTATTTATTATTATTATAATAATCATAATTATATAATATTATACTATTATAATAAATCATAATTATTATAAGTAATTATTTATAATTTAAACTAAAAATAGAACGTGACAGAAATTCAACGTCTTTTTAATGAGTAGTTCTGTCGATGACTCACTGCCGTGTGATCGGCTGCGACTTGGCTAACGTTAGTTAGCAGCAGCGAGGCTGCAGCTTGGAATCATGGGACGTGTAGTTGGATGTTGCTCAGTTAAAAGGACTACAACGATGGACTCCAGCTCCCAGCAGCGTTAGCGCCGACAGCAAGACGTGGATGGTAGCCGACGCCACGGCGACGGACCCGCTCTCATCCCGTCGGACAGACGTGAATATTTGTAACTTGGTGGATCTTTAACATTGAGTTTTGATGTCGGATAAGACGGCGCCGCGCTGCCAGCTGAGGCTGGAGTGGATCCACGGGTACCGAGGTCACCAGTGTCGTAACAACCTGTACTACACGGCGGGGAAAGAGGTGGTGTACTTCGTGGCCGGGGTGGGCGTGGTCTACAACACCCGAGAACACACCCAGAAGTTCTACCTGGGGCACAATGATGACATCATCAGGTGAGGAGGCGGGGGGATTCTGGTAGTATGGCGGCGTAGTACGGCGGCGTATTAGGGCCGTATAGGTAACCATTACGGAGTCAGGGGAGGAAATAACAACATTTCTGAGATTAAACTCATAAATTTACAAGAAAAAAATCCTAAATTCGAGGGAAAAATAAATCTGAAAAATTGCACAAATTGTCTAATCACCCGTCCTATCGGTTTTTGGACTACAGTTTTAAAGTCTCAAATTCTGCATTTTGGTCTTCGCCATCTTGTTTTTTTGCAACCAGAAGTGACACAACGTGCCATGTTAGATGTTAGATATATGAATGAATGAATGAATGAATGAAGAGGTCTAATTACTGTAGAAGTGAAGCCTTAAACCTTCATCCTCTCTACCAGCCAGCAGGGGGCGACTCTTCTGATTGTATAGAAGTCTATGAGAAAATGAGCCTACTTCTCTCTTGATTTATTACCTCAGTAAACATTGTAAACATGAGTTTATGGTCTCAATCTCTAGTTTCAAGTCTTCTTCAATGCAGCATGATGTTCATTTAGTAAATTATGGTCCCATTTAGAGTCAAATAGACCATAAAGCAGGGGATGCTTTAGGGCGGGGCTACCTTGTGATTGACAGGTCGCTACCACGGTGTTGTCCAGTCTGGGAGTTGTCCGTGTTTTCGTCTTATAGAGCTTTAACCCTTTCACAGCATGTTTTCACTTCATCAAAGTTAATTATATTGTTTTGGTCGCCTAAAAATGTCTTATTCAGCGTTCAGTTGTACTGTGCTCCAATCTCTCGTGTCACTTCTGGTTGCAAAAAAACAAGATGGCGACGGCCAAAAAACAAGATTGCGACAGCCAAAAACCAAGACGGTGACAGCCAAAGACCAGTGGTGCCTTCAAATGGAACTTGTGTTTACGACATGGGAAGTCGGAAATTTCAGAAACTTTCCACTTCCGAGGTTGTGAATACGACATGAGAGGGCGTTCATATGGGCCCAACTTGTAAACATGGAAAACACGACCCCATTTGAAGGCACAACAACATGGCGACAAAAACCAAGATGGCGACAGTCAAAAACCAAGCTAGTTTGGGCTTAGCGTCACTCAGATATTTCTCCATGCTCGACAGCTACATGGCTAGGCCAGCTGGCTAATAAGCTAAGCTAAGCTAAGCTAAGCAGCAGGAGTTTAGTGATGAGTCACCATCATATCAGAGTTTGTACCGTGGTGGCAGACAGTATGAGAAACAATATGCTCGTTTATTGGTAGAAATGGTCCCGTCTGTTAGATATGGACTTTATTATGATACAACACAATTTAATCATTTATAGCTAATTCTTTGGCTGACCACCTGGAGCTTCTGGACAATATCTGTCATTGTTTTGTGTTAATTGATTTACAATAATAAATATATACATACATTTTGCATAAAGCAGCATATTTGTCCACTCCCATGTTGATAAGAGGATTAAATAACTTGACAAATCTCCCTTTAAGGTACATTTTGAAATAGTAATTAATTTGATTAATCTTGATTGAAAATTTTAACTGATTGAAAGCCCTAATATATACTGTATATACTGTATATATATACTATATATACTGTATATATTCAGTGATATTTGAATCTGGTTGTTGACGTTAACATCACATGGCTTATTGATGAACAAGAGAGTGTGTTTCCATGGAAACAACAGATGAAGCTTTAGTTCACACACACACACACACACACACACACACTCCGACAGATGTTCCAGATGTTGCTGCAGGCTCACCTGCAGGTCTCTCTCTGACCCAGTTCCTTTGTTAAAGGACCAGTTCACTATTTGTCTTTTTAATAACCACCAAAATAAAATATTAGTAATGTACAGATGTATATGCCTCAGTGCTCCTCCACTGGTAGTAGTAGTGTAGTAGTAGTGGTGTAGTACTGTAGTAGTGGTGTAGTAGTACTGTAGTACTGTAGTACTGGTAGTGTTCCTCCCATAATGAGCTGTGGAAAAAGATCAGGACTCAGACATGGATGCTTCTCAGGTGTGATTTCTACCTGAGGATCAGACAGGAAACAGCTGAATTTAGGGACCGTCTCTAAAGCAGCCGAACTTAGGGACCGTCTCTAAAGCAGCTGTTCACATTCATCAGTCAACAACTTCCTGTTTTTTTAAATTAGACATTTCAAACTAAATGAACGGTCCCTCTGACCACTTCTCGCCAGGAGGAGAGCAGGCGTTAGCTAGAGCAGAGCTAGCCCGCCGTGCATCTTCCTCGTGCCCGGGATGCGACATCACCACAGGTAGTGACACAGACAGGTGGCGAGAGACAGTAAACAGGGAATTAAACAACATATTAATCTAACATTGTGACTGATGTCTTCATAAGCACAATTTAAGTTAGTAAAGACTAAATGTGGATGTTGTCATCCCTGCTCAGCCTGCTGTAGTGTAACATTAGTCTGTTGTGTTTTCAACAGTACTGAACAACCAAACAGGTAGAAGAAGTCAGATGTAAGAGGAGCACAGGAGGCTTTTCTGACTGTCTTGGTCCTTTAATACACCTGATTTATAGACCTACTTTCTCTGTTTTTTTTCTGCTGAGCTATATTCAAACATAAACGTTTAACGGGAGCGGATCAGTACAAGGTTTCGTACTGAAATACCGTAGTGACGGCTCATAGTTTCCATAGTTGTCTCTTTGTGCGGCGTGTTTGTGTTTTAACCATTAGAGAGATTTTTTGACAGCTAGCTTGTCATAAAGTTTCACTAGTGGACACTACGTATATATCTGGGAGCATCAATGCTGCTCAAAGTGACAATAATCAAGTTAATGTCCTCATCTACATCCAGGACAACTGACCCGGTTTCCTCCTAAACTCATCAGCCATTTCGTCGTCCAGGTTACAGCGCTCTCAACGCCAGCGACAGAAAAAAAAATAGGAACAGTGCGTTCGACAAAAGTTCAGCTCTCGCATCCAGTCAGGACACAGTGTCAGCAGAATTGTAATATAACTAGAGCTGTCGTAGGTAACGCCATAATAACGCGTTAAAGGGACTGTTTGTAAGAATCAGAAATTGCTTGTTAACAGCGGCACCTGTGGCTGTTAAGTCGATGAAAGTCAGCGTCCTGTTGCTCGCGCTTGTGCTCGCTCTACATAGACATGAACGAGCATCGCTCAAAACAGTGAGGCAACACACGTCAGCTAAAAGCACAATATCACTATATTTCAGCTGCTTGGCAGTAATGTTAGC
>CAKAKR010037748.1:15217-38760 GCA_916700685.1 Adelosebastes latens
CCCCCCCCCCCCAACGGCTTCCAATCAGCTGAGACGGGTTATCACTCTGACACACTGAAGCAAAAGACGGCTCTTGTTGAGAGATTGCTTATCCCGTAGTCCTCTGCTCTTCTTGCTCCACATGTGTCAGGTTCTTTGCTTGTTCACGGAAGTGGCCTAAACACCATCTGTCTCGCTGCTCCAGATATAGAAAGAAAATGATCCTGCGAACTGCTGAACAGATAGAGACGGCTCTCCAGCAAAGGCATTGATGTGTGTTGTTTATGTGATACATTTATCTGATGCATTTGGACTCTTGGGTGAAATGTTTTGCGTCATTATGTGCTCTTCGCAAACTTGATGTGTTCTTTATGGATGCTGCATTCGCTGCTTGACGCGCTTCAATGCAGACGTTGATGTGAAAACGGCCAGAAGAAGTCCAGAGAGGCTCCAAGATTGCAGATTTATTAACTGCAGTGCAGTGAAGGACCCTCGTACAATCCCAGCCTCTTAACTCCATTCTGGCATAATGGTTAACCCAGTTTGCCAACAAGAGCATGAAGGGCAAAATGTGATGTTTTGCCCACATTTTTTAATTTCAGTGACACTTTTTAGTTGTTGAATTGCATACTAAAAGGCAGCAGGCAAAATTAACTAAGAGAAATGTATTTATTCGTTTGAAGGTCTTTTCTCCTCCCTCACTGCAGTGCTGTTGCCTTCCCGTAGTTTATATGGTGCGTTTAAAGAGGGAGCTGATGTTATGGTCTTTCAATGTTAATCGCTCCCACTATGCTAATTTGGCTGCAAATTTTGTTGATCAGTCACTTGGCAGTTGTGTTTTAATGAGCGTGGAGATGGTCCTCGGTCAGGCGGAGTATGCTATGCTCATTATGATCCTGTCTTTACAGTAAACGCAGAGCGTTGGCTGCTTGCCTTGTTTGTCCCTCTCCTCCCCAACCTGCTGCTAACACTTCAGAAATGACCATTTCTGAAACGGGGCCGGCACTTCCAACTCCAACCAATGCATCCCGAGTGGTGATAGCCAGGAGGGAGGACATGCAGGGCTAAGAGGAGGAAAGATGAAGAGAGTAAATCCTCATTACGTGTCTGCTAATAAAGAATTACCTCCGTCAGCCATGCCTTTTTATTGTTGGAGTGCCCTCATCCATCAAGAAAAGGCCCTTGTAGCCTCAAGCAAAGAATTGCTTTTGAAATTACTTTCTTTCCCAACAGGTCCCTGGAGACCTGGCTTAAGGGAATCCGGTAGAGATGGGATTGGCACCATTTGTGAGCCATCATAGAGTCCCGTGGGCCATGAGCTCTGCAAAAGTTGGCTGTATATGTCTTTTTCTTACTCGATTTAACGAGCTCGCTTAGCATAGGGAAATATAAGAAATTAATGTTTGTTGCTGTACATGAAATCAGCAGAGACATATTCAGAGGAAATTAAACATTTGTGTAAATCTTGCAGATAGCTTCAATGTACATTCAGTGGATTTTACAAGTCACTGTTAACTGAATTTGTTTTCTGAAGCTTGGTACAGAAACACAATAATATCAGTGTTCAGTTACGGAGGAAAAACCTCCCCAGTCTCCCCATTATCTGACTCTCCGCTTCTCACCCAGGTCAATCAAAAGCCACAGTCGGCTTTCCTCGGCTACCTGCGAGAAATGGAATCACACGCTGTCTTCCAAAATACAACTTTGGTAGCAGCCGACTTTTAGAGTGCCACCGCTGCCCAGCGTGGACAGTGTCTGAGAATTTCTACCTTTTGTGGTGTTAGAATTTCAGACACAAGCAAAACAACTTTGATGGGGAAGAAAATACAAGTCAAGTACATGGAGTGGTGTTCTCTTTCCTAATTGCCTGTAGTCTCTGGGGTGTGTTATCTGGAGGGAAGAAGCAGAGATGAGATGCAGTCAGGGCTGCTGTTTGTTCTGTGCCACTGTGTGGGATGTGAATGATAGCTAGAGCCCTGAATGATATCATTAGTGAACTACTGGTTTGGCTAACACACTGTAGTCTATCAGTGCGGAGAGCATGAGAGATGGCGAGATAAGATACTGGAGCAAGGCCGTGGGAGGACAGTTGTTATCCTCTCGCTCTGTGTTTGAATGGTTATTGTTGCGTCTTATCATAGACCACCAGTGTTGACAAGGAGTAGCTCTGTACAGGAGGCTGGCTGACAGCCCATACATTTAATGTGTTCCTGAAGGAAAGAGGGCGATGCAGACCGACCCCTGCACATAAATCCATTTAGATGAGAACATTATAATACAATTCAATTGTTTAAAAAAAAAAAAAAAGAGGCTAAGGAACAAAGGTCATGGACAATTATATTAATATGGTATATAGCACTGGGTGATAATTCACTATTGATGTAATGATATGATGTTATTGTGTATTTAATGATTTCAAGCTAATTGTGATGAACAACTTTTATTCAATTTATTCAAGTGTACGTTTTACCCGTATGAAGAGTTTTTTTTCAATATACTGTATATGTATGTGGATTTGCATTTGCAACATTTGACATATCATGATGAATATAGATGTCAGAGCAAGATTTGTGAGGCTGTATTACTGCTGCGTTCCATTTACCTCGGAAATCGGAAGTCGGGGCTGGGACTGATGTCACACCCGAGTTGGCCGCGTTCCAGTACAAGTCAGAAAACTTAATGGGGTTTGCTCCAGCCAGGTTAGCCATTGTTAGCAATACCCGTTGATCATAATTTTCGTAGTGGCCAATTGGTGGTACTACAACTTCTGTGTCCGTCACGTGATACCATTGGGCCCAAAAATACTTTTTCCCATAGACTTACATTGGGAAAGAGACACGGTAACTCTGCAGATAATTTTTTTTGAGGTGAATCATCTTCCCAGTACGAACACTCTAATAGCCTTTTAGGTCCTAAAAGTTGTAAAATGCACTAATAGCCGAATCCAGAGTTTTTTCCCTTCCTCCATTCACGTGAATGAGACCCAGACCGAGGCTGTACCGAGGGCTGGGAGGTGTAAGAGTTAGCAAGCCAAGACGACACCGTGATGATTGTGACCCCGTGACCAGTAGCGGCTGGTGGAAATGTTTCTAGGTAGGGCTGTGCCACATCCAATCAATTTCAGCAAACATCCCGGTATGATTTGATGCAAAAAAGTGAAGGTATCAAAAACACATTACTACTTTTCAGTTAAATAATCAACAATTATTTTATTCCAACAGGAGCAGTAAAGAATGCTTAGAAAAACACAACAGTATAACATGTACTCAGTGGTGGAAAGTAACTAAGTACATTTACTCAAGTACTGTACTTAAGTACAATTTTGAGGTACTTGTACTTTACTTGAGTATTTCCATGTTCTGACACTTTCTACTTCTACTCCACTACATCTCAGAGGGAAATATTGTACGTTTTACTCCACTACATTGATTTAATAACTTTAGTTACTTTACAGATTCAGATTATTAATACAAAATATAATCAACGAATAAGTGATGTATTATTATAGATTAAACTACCCAGCAGTATATAAAGTCATTAAAATGAGCTCCACCTTTACCAGCTGCAACATTAAAGTGATGAACACATTAATGCATCAATAAGTATAATACAGTAATATACATTATTCTGCATAATGTGTACTTTTATGTTTGGTACTTTAAAGCTGAAGCAGGCGAGATTGGAGCAAATATGATAAAAAAAAGTTATCGCAAATTACTTATCCTTGAGCAAGTACTTTTTAGGGGCAAGAAACTACACAGAGGAACTAATTTTAGTCCTAGTTCCTAAAAAGGTTCTTTGAAAAGTCCCTGTGGAGGAAACAGGCTAGTAGCTCTTAATACTGATTATTGTATGGAATTGATTTAAGCCATACCACTCGACCCCCTATAGGAGAGTTATTTCTGCTTTCATATCAATAATGATTGTGTCAAAATAGATGCCATCTTTGTCAAAATGTTAACTCCACTATTATGATTTTTTTAATGTAATTTCTTCAATGTATGCTACTAAGCCTTAAAATAGATATGTTTTCATTGTCACATGGCTGTAATGACTTACTCCGACAATGCTAACGCAGCCATTCTGACTGCCTGTATTTGCAATGACTCATTGCTTCATTGTAAATAGATCAAGTGCATCTCATGCTGCCTTCAATGAATAATTCCCTGTCAAAAGCAGGTGATCTGTGTTCTCTGACTCACTGTTGAACATGGTGGTAAGGGTCTCTGTCAGGTGACAGTAAAGATTATCTGCTCATGCTCTGCTCATGCTCAACAGGCACTGTCAGTCATTATTATTACCCACATGATACAGACATTAAGAGGCACCGAGGGTTCGGTTGGGGTGATCAAATAGATTTATCTCAGCCGGGGAGTCTCACCGGCAGCCAACCACGCTGAATTATGGCACAAAAGCTGCTGTATGAACAAAGTAGGACAGTGGGAAGAATGCAGTGTAGTAGCAGCAGCAGCAGCAGCAGCACAATGCAGTCAAAAATAACCCCAAATGTGAGAAATGAGAAGGAAAAGAAGAGAAGGTTGTGGCGGTTAGATGTGATAATTGTGCGAGGACGCCAGGGACATGAAAATGAGTGTTGCTGACTCCCATCTGTGCCCCCTCAGTGCCAGCCCTTCACAGACGGCCACTGTCACACAGCAGAAACCAGCAGCATGTCTTAAACGACCATACCAGGGTTTTTGTATGTTTTATCCCATGTAGTACAGATCACATATACTGTATTTACTTCTTTTGGAGTTGTTAATCCTCGCCACTGGTTCCCAATTATAAGAGTGATATAAAAATCCACTTGCAGAGACAAAACTTGCTTGAATTGGGTCTGTTGCATTGAAGATTATGTTTGCTTTTGGTTGTGTCAACATGACATTACTCATATATGTCTTTCTCAAAGTTGATTTTCATACTGGCCTAATATATTATTTTCTTTTTTTCTGCATATAATCTGTGCATGATTTCTTACAGCATCATTATTATTGGCAGTTGTCATGTCTAAATGTATGATTACAATTTATTTTACCCACGCCTGCCTGGAAGTTAGGAAACACGTTCTTAGACATCAAAAATGTTGTGGCAAGATCTAGAAAATGGTGGACAGGAATGTACAATGTACCTATGTGATGTTTTTTAGTAAATTCACAAAAACATCCAAAACGTCCTTTAACAATAGCTCCCACTCTCCATCTGAAGCTCTACAGACCGACAGCAAACTGTCTGCAAACATATGTGAGTGGGAGAATCTGCCAGAGCATCCTCTGACTGACAATTCGCTCAGTGATTGTGATTCAGTCTCTCTCACATCTGCAGGCAGACATGTGGGCACATTAAAGGTGCAATGTGTAAGATGTGGCCACCTGCTCCAAACAAATAGGGGGCAGCATTTCACCACTACTACTGGGTCCATACACTCTAAATTTACAGTCATCAGGTATTTAAAAACAACAACGACTATAGTACTAAAAGCAGGGCAAGAATACGCAACAATTCGACCAAACTGCTGAAACTCTTAAGAGCCGGTCAAAACAACGCTGCTATCTTATAATCTTCACGTGTGGCATCGGCCTACAGTTTACGTTAACCATCTGTGTGTTTACTGTGCCACAAACTGGGACTGTACGGTCCGTGTACAATTTCATAGTGTGTTTATTGGATTAAGTCCAAAGTGGCAGAAATGGGAAAACAACGCATATTTTTGTTTCGTCCACCCTGGCGCTCCGGAAGACGCACCTTCAGTTAGCAGAGCTGTAGCAACTCGCATTCAGCAAGTGCAAACCCCAGCGTCGGGGCTCTGATCCCGGGAGACTGCCCCGATTCCCCGCCGGATCAGCAAACTTTCAGTTGCTGCTGTTACACAGGTTAGACCCAGCGCCACCCTGCTGTGACTCCCAGCGCTGGGGTTTGCGCTGGCTGAATGCGAGCCGCTAACAGAACGGCCAAATCCCGGAGCCGCTGCCCGCCCTCCTCTCGGCGATGTAGTCTCCTTGTGGTGGGGATTTATCAATATATCCTCATTTTCATAATATTAGTAAGCAAGAGAACAATTATGTGTGGTTGGGACCACTTGTTAATTGATACCCATTGAAATCCTTTTCATGTTAATACAATTGACTTAGCAAAATGCTAAATCTTAAATATTCATAGTTATTGTTTGTACTATTTTTAAATATTGTTTTAGTTTTGCATGGTGTAAAAAATAAGTCACCGTTTCTGGCACACTCGACTAATATGCTTTGCAGCACAGACACAATTTATTGTTGTTTATTGCCTCATATGTGCCCTGGCTGTTGGATATCTGGAGTGGGATGTTTACCAGAGCTGGCAGCCCCTCTGTCCAGTGACACTTAAAACTGATATGAAGGTGCAATGTCCCCACAAGTTTAAATCAAACAACTTCTATTTTTACTTCCACACATGTGCAGCATTAACCGCACCAGTGACACACAGGTTACATCCTGCCAAGCACTCCCTCTTTCTGGGCCTCCCTGTTTGCTTTAAAGACCTATTGTTATTAATAATTATGTGTTATAAAATAATGACACATGAGTAAGAACAAACTGGTGGCCTGTGCATGCTCCATTAATCAAATGCAGGGTTCAGTTATTTTTGAGTAGTAGTTTTTGGTCATTTTTTTGCAAACAAATTTAAGATAGAAAATGCAAAAATGATCACCTCACTGTAATACGGTCTCAACATCGATCTTTATTACACGACTTTGTTGAATACTCGAATACTTGAATACTTCTGATTGGTCAATTACGGCATTCTACGGTCTGTTATTTTTTTTTATAGCAGATCGTTGCTATGTATAACAGACCGTTGCTATGGACGCAGTTCTTGGACCCTGGAGGACCATTTTTGTGTCAAATTATTGATTTCTTAAATAAGTAGCCATGTAATAAGCAGGATAGTGTGCAGCGAGTGGGTCATTGTTGTGAAATAAACCCCTTACATGTCACAATGATACAATAACCAAAACCAAGACGATAAATTAATAAATAAATAGCCTCATGTCATAATATCAGTATTATATTGATATTACAATATCACACCAGTGTTACGTCAAGCAATATTATTATACTATGACAGCGGTGTCTTCTGTGTTGTTGCTTCGCCTCACTGTATTTTTATCCCACTATCTACTATATGGACCACTATTATGAAAATAAAGTTGGGTGCAGCAGTCTTTGATTGGCTTATTTACAGCGTTTTGTTTTTAATGTGGCCCACTTTACAAATTGCATTTCCTTGTGCATAAGAAACTAAAATTTAATAAATTGTGATATATGTTATAGATCAATAGATCTGTCTTGAATCTAACAGAAATGTGCTACAGTATAATACAGTAGAACTACATGATAAATGTAATTCATTCCTCCAACAGAGGGCGTTAAATAAGTTTCTACTGATGTGAGGTGACTCACTGAAGGATTTTAAGTGGATTTTTAGATGGTTCATATATATCCTCTCTCTGTCCCCTCAGAGGCCAGCAGAGAAATGTCGCTACGTGGTGGGCAGTGTCCTGTGTGAGGGTGAAGAGAAGCCAGATGAAGAACTGCAGAAGATGTACGAGAAATATGGCTTCAAGGTGTTTTCTATGCCCGAAGTGAGCCACGCCGTGACCACCAGCTTCGCCTGCACCACGCCTCTGTCTCACGTGCTGGGACCTTACAGGGTCTACCCCAGGCTCGCTTCCTACATCGAGGTACAGACAATATGAGAATATGTTTGCACAATGTGGATATATCTGTAATCGATGGAGTCACCCTGAGACTCTTTTAGCCACATATTATCTGCAGTTAGTTATTCAGGATTTATCCCTGCTCTTATCAGAAAAGCATCTGTGAGAAACACAGGTGTAAAGGTTTAAACAGTGTGCATGTCTCAACTTTTAGTAGACTGTTTCGCTCTACAATTGTTTTGTAACCTTCCGCATAGACAAGGCTATGCCATCATATGAAAAAGTAAGACAGGAGTTTTCTTATTTTCTCTTCCTTTGGTTGCAGTGGATGGAAATCATCATCTGTCCTCTTTTCTCATGTGTTGTTTAATTCATCACATGAGCAGATGAGGTCTTTAAAGTAGATTAAGAATAGATGAAGTAGTAGGAAATGAAGGTACGTCTGAGTCCCGCGGCCCATATGCTGGGCTCCATGTCCTCAGGACAGGCCTCAAAAAGCTATTGACATTTACTGATGACATTTACACACATGCACGTGCGTGCTCGCACATCTGTCCATCTGTTTATTTAAGCTTCTGTCTTTTCACAGGAGGTAAAAAGGACCCACTTCTTAGTCAGAAAATGTACCAACATGTATAGATTTTTCTCATATTTACCTTTTGTGAGTGAAACTTTTCTTTCTCGTATTCATGATAGTCAGAGACGTTGCGTTCACACAAATCTGTGCGATGGCAATGGGGTCACATTTGAGTGCTGAAATTCATTGGCATTCTTCTCTAATTCCGTGCACCTTTTTTGTATTTTATCAGCAAACCGCAGTGTTTGAATTGCCTGCACAGACCCAATGAATCATTAGCATGCGTTGGTGCTGTTGTGCCACAGGTGTAGGCCTCATGCTTTACTGCGTTGCGTCGAGTCCTCCTTCTGTTGCTGTGTTGTGTCGAACACAGGAAAGTAAAGGGGGCAAGGATGCCGCCAGTGGCATTGTTCATTGGCAGTATCCGGTTCTGTCAGCATATCAAAGCCATGCTAAAGATAGCCTGTGTGTCGTAGGCAGACCATTTCTGAAAGGTCTCAGTTGTTTGTATTGTTGACTTTCATCCTGGCCTTGTCCCAGAGTTTTCTTGATTAGGAAGCTTAAATTCATTTGTTCCAAAAACACAATAGCTACACAATATATAATGTGGGATGAGCTCGAAAATGAACATCAGCGCCAGCGTCTTTTGCCTCCCAATTTGGATTGGCTAAGTCTCCATATACTTCAGTGTGCCATGTGTCTCCTCCATAGACTGTATTATAAAGATGGATGACATGACAGCTCCCCAAAAGTGAAGCCAAAACATCTCGATCGCCCCCTGGTGGCTGGCTGCAGTATAGGTCATAAACTAAAACGTCAAAAAGTCAAAGTATACGTCAAATTCATTTTCCCCAAAGATGGTTTCTGTCATTTTAGGTAGTTCTTATCACGCTGATGTATGTTCAAGTGTTCATTTTTCCGATAAGTTTGGTTGTAATGAGTTATTTTGATGCTACAGAAAGGGGGTGAGACGTCATGATTGACAGCTGTGAGTCTCTCTCGCTGACAAGCTGCGGCCGTGCTTGGCTCGCGATTGGTTCGAGTGTGTGTGGGTGGGACCTCGATATTGCTGCTCCACCGCCCGATCACTACTGCACAGACTCTGGCTCCAAATGACGTCAAAATCTCAAGATGGCAGCTCCCGTATCCCAGATATTTTGGCTTCACTTATATACAGTCTATGGTCTCCTCTGATACATCTAGTCGTCACCAGCTTCCTCTTTTCACCTGCCCCGTGGGTGTAACACCCAGATATCACCCCAGCTCGACCAACCAGTAGGAGTTGCTAGTGCACTGACAAAGGAATGACCCCCCACCGTCTTCCCACCCAGCAAACACTAACAAAGCAAGGTTGCAATGTGTGATGTTTAGCAGTACACAGTTAGGCAAGAGCTGCTCTAGCGAGGACGCTTTATGCATTTTTACACTACAAGTTTACACATTTATATTGCTGTAGTGATATCAGTCCTGATCTACCAATTATAATCCTCAAAGAACCACTGTCTGGTCAACTTATCATTATTTACCAGCCATCTCATCTTTTTTGCAGTTTGGTCTCTGCGGCACACTGTAACACCCGACATCAGAGGGCAGGACAAACTCTAACATGTGTGCACTGACACAGACTAAACGATCTCAAGGCATAGAAATAGCATCCCTCAGTGTTAAAATTTAGTAGTATTCCACTTTAGGCACCAGTGCTGTTACATAATCATTTCCAGTGTTGGTGTGCATCTTTTGTGAGCATGCAGCAGAGCTGTCAGTCAAGCTAGCTGATGTCATTGTAGGGAACGCATCAGTTTTTACTCTCTCACACTTGTCCGCCATGAGGCAGAAGAGGAAGAGCTTGTCACAGTCCATCAGTTGACCTGAGTGCTATGACAGGTTGGTAAGGAGCTGCTCCTGTGCAGCTGATGGGCTAATAACACACTAACATCCAGTTTGAGTTGTGGAGTGGCGAGTGCACTATGCATAGCAGCTACAGCGAGGCAAATGAATAATGGAGCATGCTTTAGAGAGGCTTGGTTGGAGGGTGGTATGTGAATGCGCTAGAAATGAGTGCCTATATACTGTACGTATGATTAATTGAGTAGGTTTGTAGTATGAGGGACTCTGAAAGCAGGGGGGACACTCGTGACGTAGCTTTGTACTCGGTGTCTACTGTAGAGCCAGTAGATTTTAATGAATCTTCTGACAATTATGGTAATCTACGTACAGACACAGTAATGGAACATAAACATGCATTATTTGATTGTTTTGTGGACACTTGGCGGCAGCGTAACAAGCTGTCATATTATTAGCGTATAAAGTAGATATGGCTAATTTAGTAGATATGTGTTGTAGGAATGTCATGATGAGGAACTTTTTCCACCGGTTACTAAACTTACAAGAAAAGATGACGCTCAATATATCTAGAGCGCTTACCATCTTTAACGTTGGATGGCTGTGTGTCCGACCTCGCCGGTCAAGCTTTCTCTGTGACGCCGTGGGTTTCCACCTGGCGCCACCTGCCTCATTAACATTATGGTCCCCTTATGCATTTAAATCCAAAATATTGGCAAATAGGCGCTTTTGCTTGGACACCAAATCCTCTGCTATCGTCTTTCTGTTGACCCTCTGTCGTCCCGTGTGTGAAATCTGTCTCCTGCAAATCTGTACGGAGCAGACACTTTTACTTTCTGTATGTAGCGTCCCTCGGCTGACTATGTATTGATAACACGGCGCTGATACATGAAAATTACCTAGAGGGGTTTTATTTCTATTTCAAAAACGCAAAACGATGGTGGGGTTGGTGGGAAGGTAATCTAATCGGTAACACCGTATAACACCTGCAACGCAGACTACCGCGGTAAGTGTTGTGTTGGCAAACAGTTGCTGACACATCTAGTAGACACAGAGCAACATTAGCATTCATTTTCAAGTTTTTGGCCTCTTGGCAAATTTTAGTCCAATACTCATTTTCTTTTAGCCCTGCTTTGGTCTTCACCAACTCCTGAGGGAAATACCTGGCTGCTACATACTCCACTATGTTCACCAGCTAGTTAATAACAGCGGGCCGTTTGGCGCTGGGCAGGTATTATACAGTCTGGGTTTATCAGTGCTCTTCAGCTGCTGCAGTTTAAAACAAGGGTGACGATAAGTTGATCGTGGTGAATATCAATTATCGGGATAATCGTGAATATCGCCAAGAGTGAATTGACAAAGCTGTCTAGCTCGCTATCATGGTAGAGAAGTGAAAAATAGAGCCTGATTTAAAAAAATAGGTCAACAGGAATTATTAGAAAGAACAGACTCACATAATGTTGCTATTTGTTTTACATTTTATTCATCCTTTATTTGTCCTTTACGAGATTCACCAAAAAAGGATGTGAGTCCTATCTGTGTTGCAAAAAAATATTTGTTTCTTAACAAAAATTTAAATGAAAGGGATTCCAGTATGTTTTAGTGCCATTTTAGTTTTAAGCATAATATATATTTGATGATTATCGCAATATTCATATTAAAGTATTGATTAGGGCAGCTTTAAGCCTTGCAATTCTACATGTAGGTCAAATTATGCAAACCTGTGCCATCAGCAAGACTGTGTAGGCCAGACTGCTTACTGTCTGACCCCGTGCCCAGCCTTCAGAGTGTTTTCTCAGAGTACACCTCATGGCCTCCTATAGCGCTCCAGTTATCAGAGAGCAGGTTAAGTGCATAACTGCCCTTTTTTTCACTTGAACGCTTTCTCTCCGGTCCAACAGCATCATCTCCACACCAGCTTACCTTACCTTATCTCTTCTGTGCACAACACATAAGCTAATAAACACACACATGCACACACACTCACAAGGAGGTGTAATTGTGGCTTAAAAAGATCTGAAGTAGGCGATAGGTGCTCACTGTGTTTAATCCGGATGTTTTTAATGTGATGCTAATAATCAGAAGGTATCAATGAATTTGTGGGATCAGTAAGATGTCTTAGATCTTGGTAATTTGTGCTCAGCAGCTGTGTATTCATGTCAGTCTAAATGAAAGCAGTGAGTGAGTGAGTGGGTATGAGCGCAGGAAGCTTGTGTCATCTTCTAGTTAAAAAGCCCGACGGTGAGGGAAGGAAAAATGAACGGATAAAGAAGTAGCTGTCACGCTATATTAAAGGATTTGGTCAAGCCCTGTTTGATCTTTGTGAAAACACCTTTTCAGGACCTAAAGAATGAAAGGGAACAATCATTGTGGGTGTTATTTTGGTGGCTGCGTCAGACAAAACGCCCAATATCCCCTGAGAGCAGAAACAAGATGAGAAACCGATAGCTCCCGTCCATTTAGTAATCCCTTTATCTGAATCAAGCTTAAAGCATCATGAAGGCGTTATTATTTTTTCCCTCATTTCACTCTATACTATATCATGCCACAGTTTTGTTTGCCTCGCAGGTCCCACAGCAATTAAAATGTAGATCTGTAAACCCACTATATCTTGGGTTTGTATCATCTGGGGTATTCCACAATTGTACCATTTGGATGTATTCTATCTATTGTTGTTCTGTATGGTTGCTCACATTGTGTTTGTAGAAGATATATGTTTTCAGGAAGAAGGAGGAATCATAAGCAGTGCTGACAAAACAATCTCAGTTTCAGCTCAAAAGCGCAGAATTGGAAAAACTTAACTCTGTATCAGCATTTAAGCACATTTTCCTGTTTCCCCTCAATTTAGTCTCTGGAAAGAAAGTCCAAGCAATTTACCACTGTCACAATGATAAACAACAAGCTCAGTCTGAATTAGTAATGTCGCCATATGGGCCTGCCACCCACAATGTCAGGTGTATGGGTTTGTTTCTTTGCCAGTTGTGCAGCAGGTGAAGCTGACAAAGTGAGGGTTGCTTCTATGTGACTGGGTGTCACAGTGAGGAAGGGTCGGATTTATTTGTGTCTCTGGGTGAGGTCTTAGAGAAGGTGTCGTCTGGAGACTCCATAGTTCTGCTTGGAGCTCACATGGTTAACAAGTAGAAACTTGGAGTGCCGTTATTGGGATAAACAGCTTGCCTGATATGAACCCAAGTGGTGCTCGGACATTGGAGGTCTGTGCTAGATATTAGCTATCCATAACCTGCAACAAGCAGCAACCTCCTGTGCTGAGAAACGAAGCCAACGTGGAAGTACCAAAAACTGCAATCCTTCAAATGGCCACTTGAGGCTGGCTCCAAAAGTGAGTCAATCCCCATAGACCCCCATGTTAAAATGCCCAACTTTACACCAGAAATAAACACGTTTACAGCCTGGTACAAAAAACGTTTTTGCTGTCTATAGCTAATTTCCCCGTTCATTACAACTGAATGGGGATTGAATTTTTATACAACTCACCCGTTAAAATTATATTAAGGCTTAACGTTGGGCATGACTGCATGTTTGAGGGCGTGGCTGCTTTGAGTGACAGGTGGGTGCCGTTATAGGTCGCTGGCTGTCTGCTCTGCCGCGTCAGGCCCGCCTCTGCTCCACCAACGATCCACCTCTTTGACCTTTTTTTGATTAGCCATGAGTTGGTTGGCTGTGTCGTCGACTGCCAAGACGGCGACAGCCGGAGCTACCCACTTTGAGCTTCACAACGGCTCTGCAGAAACCTATGGGTGAAGTCACGGAGACTATGTCCATATTTTATAGTCTATGGACGTCGCACAATTTGTTCACATCAAGTTGGTCTTCATTTAATAGCTCATTAGTTGACCTTATACTAGGACACCTTAGGCCAAAGACTGATGATCGACTATCATCAAATAGGCCATCAAATCTGCTCCTGTATGTCTTCGACACTCAAGGAAGAACTCAAGTGATCCTACACCTGTTGGTGAGTTGGATTGGGTAAGCAGCTGGACAGACTCGATAAAACCAAACGTGCATTGACGGTGAACTGGGAACGTCCGAGGTCTTCAACTCCCATCTCCAGAGGAGTTTTAGGCAGTGTTAAGCAGGTGATTGGTGCTCTTGAATGTGCTCTAATAGCTTCATCAACCCTCAGAGAACAAAAGCATTGAAAATTCCTGGGCTGCGATATCATCTGTAAAATCAAGATAAAAATCGTTGTTATTACTGGCATCGATCTCCCACTGCAGCAAGGTGGAGCTTTGATGATATTTGCTGGCAAAATGGAGGCGACTCCATGTATCTGTTTTCACCTTTTTAGTAAGTGGCACATTCATGTTTTACCACTGCAGAGTGTTGATTCCTCACCTCCATTCTGCTCATGGTTTATGCACCAGCCACTCGTCTCCATCTTCTTTGATGTTATTATTTGTTGAATTAAATATAGACATTTTGTTTTGCTTGTCCACAGCATCTATATTTCATGCAATGGCCTGATTACGGGTTAGCCAGTGGAACTGCGCTGATTTCAGGTGTACCCAGCGAGTAAACAACAACAACTGAGAGAACTACTCTGGTTAGATGGCCCCGAAGTGAATTGTGAACTATGGAGTTGTATTATTCTCTTTTACAGGCATTGAAGTTTACTGTAAGGATATCAGAATAGTCTAGAACAGTGGTTCTACCTATTTTTCTTGTAGCCCCCCGCCCCTACTTGTATCTAAATCTAAGAAAAGCTGAGTCCCTGTGACATCATCACTCTAAAAAAATAAAATGATTTAGTGTATTAAATGTGTCTGTTTTAAAAAAAAAAAAAATCAAATCAACTTTCTTTAATGAATAGAACGTCATCAGTTTCGTCAACATATATAAAGTGATTACATCTTGACAGTTTTGCCAAGTGAATGCAGATACATAATATGATCTTTTATTTGTACTTAATTTATTTTACTTATACTTAATTACA
Organism: Adelosebastes latens; assembly: GCA_916700685.1. Lineage (NCBI taxonomy): Eukaryota > Metazoa > Chordata > Actinopteri > Perciformes > Sebastidae > Adelosebastes > Adelosebastes latens. The sequence goes on from CAKAKR010037748.1 coordinate 30,266, forward strand.
TGGAGCCAAAATAGATGTTTTGTTATTGTGGATAAATAGATGTAATTGATGGTGTTGTTAGATCGCTGCTAGATCGCCCCGTTAATACAGGTGCGGCCTTTTGTGTGCTTCAAGCGGGAGAGCAAATCTGTTTTTTGACCACAGTGAAAATGTTGTTTTTGAAAGGCTAAACGCCAACAAATATGGATTGAAGCAGAATATTTCGTTCGATTTTGCTACCGAGTAGCAAAAATATAAATCTTTTGAAATAGTTTTATATACAGACTTTTATATATATTATCCAGTAAGTGTGTTATTATGATTTTAGTTATACATGAGCAAATCTAATTTTGACAATTCCAGAGCAGACAAATCCTGGTGCCCCCCCCCTCTGATCTTTGGCGCCCCCCAAAGGGGGCCCAGACCCCAGGTTGGCAACCACTGGTCTAGAAAACACAATTTTTAGTATACTGCATCTTCTTTGTTTGTCTTTATGTCAGACTTTGTGTCTTGCACCATGTGTGTGTGCAGCTGAAACTGTATACTGTCAGTCAACCAGCAGGATATTGAATGGAGAATCGAGACACTCCTGTAAAACAACTCTGCTTCCACCACCCATATAGTGCAGATCTGTCTCACTGTGTCTCTGTCTCTACTAAAGACAAACATACACAGACCATTTATTAATAATAATAATAATAATAATAATAATAATAAATCATGTTACATGGTTATAAAGCCAATTATTTTCATCTCAAAGTCAGGTGAAGGAATCCCTGCCGACTCACTGTCTCTCATCCCAGCATTTCTGAATATCATGCCTTAAGTGACAGCTCATATTCTGTCATCTAGCTGTAAGAGCTAAGTTCAGGTACAAGTTTGAGGAATTGTTATTGAGATAACTCTTTTTTTTTGGCTTTGTTCTATAGCATTTTGACACCCCACCCACCCACAGAAGCCTCTGGGCTCATAGATAGTCGCTATACAAGGGTGTCTAATTATCTATTCAGGATTATTTGAGGCATTGTTCAGAGATTGTATTTTATTCCTTTTTGTCCTGCCTTTCCCACCTGTCTCACTGTACAAAGTACATGATAATGTGATGTGCTAATAGGCTTTCCTTTCCTAATTATTTTGGATGGATGCTGGTTGTTTTCAGCAGCAGAGAGGGGACTTAACAAGAGACAGTTAGCAGGAAATATTTTGACACAAGGAAAGAGGGCAACGCATCTGAGTGAGGAATAGTTTGGTTTTGGAGAATTTTACTATTTTTCCTAGAGTTAGACAAACCTACATATGCTTTTGTTACACCGTAGTTCACTTTATGAATATGGAATCAAAGAAGAGATCTTTAGCATATAGAGTGCTGCAGGACTGAGTCCTAAAATAGGTTTTTGAATGTGTTTTTAGTTAGATGACTGAGGTTAGCGAGATTTTAACGTTTCTTTCTACGATATAAAACAGGTCAGTAAATATCCCACTTGTGAATTTTGAAGCTTTTACGGGTCTCAAAAAGGCGGTTGCTAAGTGACTAAATGGGACTACTAAACATCATCACGCCGGCTCGTCCGCCTTTACAGCCTCGTTGTGTATAATTGTGTTCATGGGACCGTGGTGTCTATAGCCTTAGCTTTAAAACGTTAGCTTTTTACTTCTGGCGATTACATTCACACTTCAAAAATGGTGTTCATTTGTGAAGATTATCTTGCTGAACAAAACGTGAAAATATCATAAACGTTTGTTTACCACAGAGCTTATTTTCTGCAATAGTCCAAAACCCAATGGAAAAATTCCATTGGGTTTTAGTTGAGGGAACCAGGGCGATGCTAACTTCCTGGTTGGCCTACAAAAATATGTCACCCCTTCTCCATTGTGCCTTCAAACCGCAAGCCATGAAAAATCTGAAAAATCTGAAAAATCGAAAAAAAACTAAACTATAATCTGATATAAAATCCCTTCAAACTTAATAAACATTAACTGCTTGAAAGTTTGGGTAACACTTAATTTTACAGGTCTCCAAATTTCATGGTAATTAGGTGATAATTAGCAAGTAACCTATTTCAAATTTCTTTGGAATTACTGTATCGAAAATTACTTTATATAAACATTATTTAATAGTTATATTCCGCTATTTCCCAGTAGCTGGTAATTTATTTAATACATTTCCAGGAAAAGAATACAAAGTTAATTGATATGCTTTATTTCCATGCCTGCAGGTAAATAGATAATAATTAGCAAATAACTTCTTTGAAATTTCTTAAAAAGTCCCTGAACCATGACATCAGCTACCAGGTTACATTTGGGTAGACAATAAGTCACACAATGGTGAGATTTGTGCCTGATTAGAAGTGTCTTCTATTAGTTTCCACCTCCGATGAAGAGCAGTCGCTTCTCAAGCCTAAGGGCACTATTTTAACGATATTATGCTATTTTAGCATATAATTATTAAATCATGTTTATAATAAAGTAATTTTCGATCAATTTTGAGGTAAATATTGGGGTAATTTGTCAGTAATTCCAAAGAAATTTCAAATAGGTTACTTGGTAATTATCACCTAATTACCATGAAATTTGCGGACCTGTAAAATGAAGTGTTACCAAAGTCCGTCTTTTTTTTCATTTTTTGCTGCCCAGTGACACCATGTTAACCCTCATGAGGCACTTATGCTTTCTATCAATAGACCACAGACCCTAATGCAGCATTATCGGTCCACGCTGTCTGCAGTATCATCAGACATGATGAGGTTTTACACAGCTCTACGCTGACCCTCCCAGCTCCTTTTGTCAGGCAATGAGAAGTTTAAACCAGCCCAAAGGGAAATAGAGGCGGGGGGGAGGAGGCGTGACAGGATTCTAGATCTTTAATGCCTCCTGGGCTCCGGGCGTAGACTCCCTTAACTGCTCTCTGTTCAGCAATTTCTGCGTGGGATGGCGCAGAATGGCATTGGTTGTGGCTTCGACGGCATCAAAGAGCAGAAAGCAAAAAGAGAGTCAATAAGTGAAGTGTGAGCTTGTGAGCAGAGCGTCTCTGTGGCTGATTGCTTGTTGAAAATTAGAGTTACAGGAGGCACAAGCCTGTTACGTTTGCTCTTTGTGTGTTTGTGCTTTAAAATGCAGGTTGTGGTGGGAGCAAGATAAGTCTCCTTCATTATTAATGCTGTCATTCCACAGCATTGTTCCCTCCATTACATGTTTTATTGGTTAACACTTTTTGAGGGCTTTCAAAAATAATGACCTGAACATAACAGAAAGCAACAATCCAGAGGTGGAGGCAGCCTCTCACCTGCAACTCTTATTCATATTCTGTGTTTACAATTAATATGCCTTGTTATCCCTTCACTCTGTCTGTGGAGGAAACACTTGGCTGTAGATGCACAAGGCTATATTTAGACACCAGTGACGCTCATGACAGTTTCATCACTTTTTTCTTTTCTTGCCTACAATGAAGTGGGCTATGATGTGCTGAAGCCCTGTGTACACGCTAGGGCTGCACGACATGGGAAAATATCGAATTGCCATTTTTAGACCAATATTACGATTACGATTCAGTATGCAATTCAAAATCAAATTTAAAAATAAGTTCCTTATCGTCTGTATTATTCACTATACACAAGCAATAAATTATTCTATAGTAGGACCAACACAACATTGGATACAGTCAACATATAAACTTCTAATCTTTCATGTCGGCCAGGTCTACGTGTTATGATGAAATGAGATGAATTGATGGATGAATTGATATTAACAACATATCTTTATTTAGCTGTTGAATTGTAAAAACCTTCAATCAGAGTAGTAGAATATTATAACTTGTAACTTCAAGCCCTGTAAACGTAATGTAATCATCATGCTTAAATCTGGAGTAGGCAGTTTATTTTTGGCATCATTGGACAAAAAATTCCATAATAAGCTATAATAACCTTTCAGCATATTGTAATTCAAGTGTTCTGAGAGAAAACTAGACTTCTGAACCTCCTCATGGCTCTGTTTTCAGGCTTTAAAAAATCTAGCCCGTGACGGGAGACTTTAGGACAGAGATGGGAGAGAGGAGAAGTGCAGGATGAGGGCTGTATTTTCAAATTCTGGCGGTTTTCTGCCTTTCCCAGAAAACTGCTATACCACTTGAATTACAACATGCTGAAAGGTTAACTGATGGGAGCTATTCTGCTTAATGAGTAGGCCTACTTTTGCTTTTGATACTTTATTAGAATAGATATTTTTCTTTCATGAACCTGATTTTTTTACTCCGTGAGATAACGTCTAAAAATGGAGCTCTTAAAATTTGGTCAAGTTAAGTTTATGTTTTCAAGTTTTTACAATCTGGAGATATAAAAATAGGTTAACACTTCATTTTACAGGTCTGTAAATTTCATGGTAATTAGGTGATAATTAGCAAGTCACCTAGTTGAAATGTCTTTGGAATTACTGCCAAATTACCCCAATATTTACCTCAAAATGTATCGAAAATGACTTTATTATAAACATTATTTAATAATTATATTCCGCTACTTCCCAATAGCTGGTAATTTATTTAATACATTTCCAGGAAAAAAATACAAAGTTAATTGATATGTTTTATTTCCATTTCTGCTCGTAATTAGATAATAATTATCAAATAACTTCTTTGAAATTTCTTAAAAAACTCCCTGAATCATTACATCAGCTACCAGGTTACATTTGTGTCGACAATAAGTCACACAATGGTGAGATTTGTGCCTGATCAGAAGTGTCTTCTATTAGTTTTGGTTTTCCACCTCTGATGAAGAGCAGCGCACAGCCGCTTCTCAAACCTAAGGGCCCTAATTTAACCATTATATGCTATTTCAGCATATATTTATTAAATAATGTTTATAATAAAGTAATTTTCGATCAATTTTGCGGTAAATATTTTGGGGTAATTTTGCAGTAATTCCAAATAAATTTCAAAATAGGTTACTTGCTAACTATCACCTGATTACCGTGAAATTTGCAGACCTGTAAAATGAAGTGTTACCAAAAATGGCCGCCGCTCTAACTGCTATGTTGATTTGAATGGGAATGTCCGTTCTACTCTCTCCTCCAGTGTTTCTGCTAAGGTAATGGCTTGCTGGCTGTGGCCTCATGTTTAGCATACAAACATGAGAGTGGTTTCGACCTTCTCATCTAATTCTCATCAAGAAACCAAACAAGTGTGTTTCCCAAAACGCTGAACTGTTCCTTTAAGTGTTTGATTTACTTGCACCTTTCAAGACCATGTTGTAAACATTTAAGCGGTCCCGGGCTTTAATCATTCTGCCAGTCTCGTAACGTCGGTCTGAGTCTCCTATTCTTAGTGACAGTCCAGTGATGCAGTAAGTGAGGTTGATAGCAGGCAGAAGCGTTAGTGGTGGTCGTATTGATTCCTGCTCCCCTTCCGGCTCTGGGATACACTTCCCTCTGAAACTCCAGCTGGGCATCACACACCATGCTGCCAATTAGACTCTGTCTTGTGAGCACACTCTGGCAGGTAGTGTTTTCACTGTCGAATTTGTGACCTGTGTGTATTTCTGTCCGCATTCTCTACTGTGTGTGTGTGCACGCTGTTGCCGTTCGGCTGGCTGTTAAATCAGCCTCTCACACTTCTGACCCACTCAACCTCACCTATTGATATGTGAATAATGGTTGCCATGGCAATATTGTCACTAAGGCACGGTGTTTTTGTGTTTTTTGATAGAGAACCGTAAGTTCCACATACAGGTATTTTGGGCATGTGAAGGTTTTAACGTGTCCTCGAAATTGTGGTAACTTTGAAATGTTCTTTGATGTGATGAATAAATGTGTAACACATTATGTTTCCTTGATATTCAACCCTGTCCTTTTCTTTCTGAGATTAAAAATCATGCTCTGACCTGGCAACTAATAATGGAGAATAAAACGTAATTCACTGAATAAACGGAGAATGGCAGCTATGGTGTGAGACCAAGGCAAAGGGAGAGTTGAAAACTGACGGTTAGATGGCAGAAGCTTTGTGCATCCACGGGATGGACAGACCCTCTCTGCACACACATGTTCAAAATCGTGTTTGTGTTTGTCAAGCAGCTTGTTCATCAGATAACTCAGTGAGTTTTATTGACTTGATTTCAGCTTATTACATTCCAGCTAAGTCGGCAAGGACATATTGGCCATTAAACAGAAGTTCACAGCCTGTGAGAAGCAATTCTCCGTAGGAACTTTGGGCTCCGATAAATCTGTCTGTTTGAAGTAGCAGATTGTGGAAGGGTGGGTTTGTGAAGATTAGGTTTATCTTTGCACCATCGTCCTTACAGGAGGTCCATGAGGCAGTACACTGAGCTTGGGTTGGACAGGCTACTCTGTGGACATCTTAAAGAGCAGAGTGAGGAGCAGTTTTATTTTGACCACTAACATCAGATATAATTGTGGCACTCTTGCTCTCTGTTCAAGGTTAATTCATTGTCATTCTACAACATGCAAGTTGTAGTCCCTTTATGCTACACAAGACAAAACAATTTTTGCTAACACTTCATTTTAAAGGGCCGCAAATTTCATGGTTATTAGGTGATAATTAGCAAGTAACCTATTTGAGATTTCTTTGGTATTACTGCCAAATTACCCCAATATTTACCTCAAAATTGATCGAAAATAACTTCATTATAAACATTATTCCGCTATTTCCCAATAGCTGGTAATATATTTAAAACATTTCGAGGAAAAGAATACAAAGTTAATTGATATACTTTATTTCCATATCTGCTGATAAATAGAAAATAATTAGCAAATAACTTATTTGAAATTTCTTTAAAAACTCCCTGAATCATTACATCAGCTACCAGGTTACATTTGTGTAGACAATAAGTCACACAATGGTGAGATCTGTGTCTGATCAGAAGTGTCTTCTATTAGTTTTGGTTTTCCACCTCTGATGAAGAGCAGTGCACAGCCGCTTCTCAAGCCTAAGGACCCTATTTTAACGATTATATGCTATTTTAGCATCTAATTATTAAATAATGTTTATAATAAAGTCATTTTCTATCAATTTTGAGGTAAATATTGGGGTAATTTGTCAGTAATTCCAAAGAAATTTCAAATAGGTTACTTGCTAACTATCACCTAATTACCATGAAATTTGCGGACCTGTAAAATGAAGTGTTACCCTATTTTTTATGGTGCAGTAGAAAGATGAGTTTAGGATTCTTACAACCTGTAGAAAGAAGCTGTTCTGTAGTCTGGTAGTACGACAGCGGTGCAGGAAAGTATTTTAGATCTTATGAACCATGTGAACAACTTTCTAAACCAAGTATGTAGTGTGAAACTAAACATGATATATACAATAGAGATTGTTTAATAGTGGAAATAAGTTACAAAATTAAGATATCGAATTTCCACCCTAATGTCTTATTTCTAAATCGGTAACATAATATCTGCTAGAACCCAATGGGCCCGGCCCTGAAATATATTCTTTCATCATTCTTCAATTATTTATACATAGTACGGCAGCGTATTGCTACCACTCCAGAAAAAAAAACGTATCAGTATCATGTTATAATGTGAAAAGTTTATTGTTTCAACAAGATGTTTTTCATGTTATTACAACACATTTTCATGTTATTATGACATACTAACTTATCACCTTATAACAATATACTATTTATCTTGTTATAAGGGAAACTTTTCATGTTAAAACGTGATAACTTATTGTTATATCATAAAACGTTTCATGGTTATCATGAAATGTTTCTGTTTTGGATTGTTGGAAGGGTACTAATGTTATCAAGTTTAGTCGCTGACAGTTGGTTAAGGGTCATTAAATTGTCATGCATATAGTAAGATTATATCTTTTATGCACAACAGCTACCAGTAAGCGTGAATTGTTTTTTTGTGGTCCATCACGTTGGTGGCAAAACTTGTTGTTACATTTCAGGTTAGGCTCTATTTTAAAAATGAGCCTGGGCCTGGGTCAGGGTGGACTAGTCTGGGTTCTGGTCTCTGTGGGCTTTAAGTTTTTGGTCTGATACAAACTCTACTCCCAATCACACCACTGTTCTCTTATGTGAGCAGTCAGGTCTTTTTGCGGTTGTGGCCACAATAAATATAATGCAACACTTTGACACAGCAGCTACAGTATATATGTCTATACTGCTTAAGAACCACAGCTCTGTGCTACAGTGTGTTCATAGATATTAATTGGCCTTTTAGCCAAAACCTGTCCTGAGCGAGCAATTACCGTATACTCAGCATCAACTTCAGCTTTGAAGACGAAAGCTTTAAAGTATTTATGATCGCCAACCATAGTGGGCTTATATGCCGAGAAGAAATTCATGTAATTTCAGGTTGGAACATTATGTTATATATCAGATAGAGAAAAGAATAAGAACATATAATGTCTGTTGTCTGCTTTAGTGTACAGATTAGGGCTGTCCTCGACCAAAAAATTCTTAGTTAACTAACACTCACGATTTTGTCAACTAATCTATTAGTTGATTTAATCGATAGATCTGTAAAACTGAGTTCCTCCACAAAGAATCACACAAAAGCACCGC
>CAKAKR010037754.1:0-16222 GCA_916700685.1 Adelosebastes latens
CAGCTGAAGACCTGAAGATCAGCTAAAGACCTGAAGACCAGCTGAAGACCAGCTGAAGACCAGATAAAGACCTGAAGACCAGCTGAAGACCAGCTGAAGACCAGATAAAGACCGGAAGACCAGCTAAAGACCAGCTGAAGACCAGCTGAAGACCAGCTAAAGACCTGAAGACCAGCTGAAGACCTGAAGATCAGCTAAAGACCTGAAGACCAGCTGAAGACCAGCTGAAGACCAGATAAAGACCTGAAGACCAGCTGAAGACCTGAAGATCAGCTAAAGACCTGAAGACCAGCTGAAGACCAGCTGAAGACCAGATAAAGACCGGAAGACCAGCTAAAGACCAGCTGAAGACCAGCTGAAGACCAGATAAAGACCAGATAAAGACCTGAAGACCAGCTGAAAACCTGAAGACCAGCTGAACCTCCTCCTCCTCTAAAGAGTCAATATTTCTTCAACAGCTCCTCCTCGGTCCATCTAAAGGCTCCGTCATAGATCCGATGAAATATTCCTTCACGTACAACGATCTGCTAATGATCATTTGATCTACTGAATTCTACTAAAACAAGTTCTCAGCTTCTCCGTTCAGGATGTATTTGTTAGTGTATTTGTTCATGATGTATTTGTTAGTGTATTTGTTCATGATGTATTTGTTAGTGTATTTGTTCATGATGTATTTGTTAGTGTATTTGTTCATGATGTATTTGTTAGTGTATTTGTTCAGGATGTATTTGTTAGTGTATTTGTTCATGATGTATTTGTTAGTGTATTTGTTCATGATGTATTTGTTAGTGTATTTGTTCATGATGTATTTGTTAGTGTATTTGTTCATGATGTATTTGTTAGTGTATTTGTTCATGGTGTATTTGTTAGTGTATTTGTTCATGATGTATTTGTTAGTGTATTTGTTCATGATGTATTTGTTAGTATATTTGTTCATGATGTATTTGTTAGTGTATTTGTTCATGATGTATTTGTTAGTGTATTTGTTCATGGTGTATTTGTTAGTGTATTTGTTCATGATGTATTTGTTAGTGTATTTGTTCATGATGTATTTGTTAGTGTATTTGTTCATGGTGTATTTGTTAGTAGTGGAAGAAGTACTACAGTGTAGAAATACTCTTTTAAGTAAAAGAGCTGCATTCAAAACCTCAAAAGTACTAGCATCAAAATATACTTCAAAGGACTCATTATGCAGAATAATATATATTATATTATTGTAGGGTTGGGCGATGTGACGGTGCTGGAGAAGCACGTTGGTTATTTATCTTATTAATGATTGTATTTAATATTCCCATCAAATGAAATAATTAATAAAAAGAGACTGAAGAGGATCAGATATTTTTCACAAACCTTTTGGGTATTTTTCAGACATTTTTCATAACTTTTTTTCACATATTCTAATAATAGTTTTTGGATATTTGTCGGACATTATTTACAAATTGTTTTCACTTATTTTAGTAATATTTTTTGGGATATTTTTCGGATACTTTTCACTTATATTTTACTATTAATTCTCAGAAATCGTCCAAATATTTTTCACATATTTTCCGGATATATTTCTTTTCACATTATTTACTAATCATTTTCAGAAATTTCACAAATGTTGGGGGTATTTTTCTGAGTTTTTTTACAATGTTTTTCATATATTTCACTAATAATTTTGGGATATTTTTCAGGTATTTTCCACTTATATTTTACTAATAATTTCCAGAAATCTTCCGGTTACTTTTCACATATTTTTCAGACATTTTTCAATTTTTTCACATATTTTAATGATAATTTCAGACATTTTACTTATATTTCTCGCAAATTTTGGGAGTATTTTTCAAAGGTTGTTCAACATTTTTTCCACATATTTTAATACATTTTTTAAAATATTTTTTCGGACATTTTTAAAAAAAATGTTTCACTTATTTAACTAATATTTTTTTTTGACATTTTTCGGATACTTGATACACGTGCAACGTGCATCAGAAACTACGAGTTTAGAGCCAGTTGTCTTTCAATTAATTGCAGTTGAATGCAAAATGTATTTATTTAACCTGAATGTCTCCCTCGCTGCAGCATCATCTGTGATTGTTGTCGGAGTGACTCCACCCTCCGGTTTCCCATCAGCCTCAGCGGAGACAATCAGTGAGTGATTTGTTTAAAAAGGTACGACGAGCAGGTTAAGAGGAGGCCTCGTTGGCCTCGTTGTCTTTTCAGACGAGGCGAGAGCGAGCCCCCCCCCTCCTCCTCCTCGCTGCTTGTTCAGCTGCAGCCATGCATGCTTAACGCCGGGGAGGAGGACGCCACATCCTGCAAATTAGTGTGCTGATTTCCCTCGCGGGGTTTGGACAGAGAGAGGACCCCGCGGCTCATCGCCGGCCCCGAAAACACACCGAGGCCGGCGGCGTCACAGTGGCTGAGCGAACATGGCCGCCTGCGATTCAAAACGCTCCAGCCGGTGTTTTCACAGGCGGGGATTACCCAAATGACCACGGCACGGGCCGTTTGGCCTCTGACAGAACAGGAAGTGATTCTCTGACTCAACTTTGTGACCTTAAGTCTGAAATGTTCATACGCTGAAGACGAGAACAACACAGTAAAACTACGTATTTAGTCAAAAGTAAAAAGGTTGAGAAACGCTGGTTTAGTCTTTAATGACGTGACGCTGACCAAGCGTCGGTATTTGACAAGTTGGGATTGAGAACGTGTTGAATTGACATGTTGAATTCAGGACTTTAACTTGTAACAGAGTATTTTTAGACTGTGGTATTTCTACTTTTACTTCAGTAAAGGATCTGAGTACTTAATAAATACTAATAAATATAAATACTCAGTAGCTAATAATTGTAGTGAAGTACAGTACCGGAGTAAATGTACTTAGAAAGAGTCAAAACATCTCAGGAAAACTTGTCTTCCATCTTAATGCTACAGGATGATTTTATAAACAAGACATCCATCTTTAACAACATGAAACCAGTCAAATCCATAAAGACATGACTCCTCTGGGATGAACTGGAACACCGAGAGTCATTTAAATGCTGCAGGATCGGAGCTAACTCACCACTAATAGAGGCATTAACGCTGGTTAACGTGAGAGAGGAGAGCCTTCCTCTCTCTACCTCCTCCTCCTCCTCCTCCTCCTCCTCTTCATGTAAATGTGAGGATCTGAGTGGAACCAGCAGGGTAATAATGGCATACGTGTTTTACATAAAGTGCAATGAGCCAGTAAACTGCTTTGTGTTCGTCGTTCTGTTTCTGTGTTTGCAGAGAGACAAACATCTCTAATAATAATGATGATGACTGTGTGTTTGCTTCCTTCTCTGCCAGAACAAATGCTCTCACACACATTATCAGATACTTAAATGTGCTGATGATGCCGAAGCTTCTTCTTCTTCTTCTGTCTTTTTTATCAGCGACATAATGAGAAGATCCTTCTGCTGACTGTCAAGCTGCTCTCCTGCTGTTCTGCTTGTTTCTCTCCTTAAGAATAATTCCAGTTTATTACAACGCCGGTGTTATTTACTGGGAATATGTCGGCTTTGACCTCCTGTACGCACTGTAGTTGAGTCAGTCCGGCACAGTCCTCCTGTATAAACAGGATTATTAGCTCACTCAATAAAGAGGTTTACATAATCTGATAATGTTGGTTTGTTTCCAACCCGCCTGCTTGGATTATTTTTATATATTTTAAAATCCTGAAATGTTTTAACCTGGTTGAAACCTGTAAATTATTATTTATTAAATTATTTATTATTTTTCCTTTATTATTATTATGTATTTAATCATTAATTATTTCCAATGTATTAATTATTATTATTATTATTTATTTATTTTTAAAGCTTTTTATTAATGCTAACACATTGTTTAATTTAACATGTCTTATCTGTTTTATTATTATTATTATTATTATTATTATTATTATTATTATTATTATTATTATTATTTATTATTTTTATTTTAATTACTGTTGGGTATTTCCTTCTATTTAATTTTTGTATTATTTTTGATTGTCAGATTTTATTTGCAATCCTGAAATGTTTTAATCCTGTAAATGTTTATTTAATTAATCAGTAATTATTTCTAATTTATTAATTATTAATTATTAATTATTAATTATTAATATATTATTAATAATACAAATAATACAAATAATAATAAACTTTTCATTAATGCTAGCACATTGTTTTATTTCCAACATGTCTTATCTGTTTTATTATTATTTATTTTTTAATCTTATATTACTGTTGGGTATTTACTTCCATTTTATTTTTGTATTATTTTTAATTGTCAGATTTCATTTGCAATCCTGAAATGTTTTAATCCTGGTTGAACCATGTTATTTATTTACTTTTATTTATTATTATTCTAGAATCATTCTTTTATTGTTATTTCTATTATTATTATTATTATTATTATTATTATTATTATATATTTATTATTATTACTGTTGTTGTTGTTGTTGTTGTTGATGTTATTATTATTATTATTATTCTAATTCTTATTATATGGACAACCATACAGGTCATACATCTTTGGATGTTCACAAAGGACGGTGGTTGATGATGCAGCCTGTTCATAATGAATCATTGCAACTATACAACCCTAGAAAACTATCATTTCAGTTTAAAGCCGCTTTTACTGATTTTATTTTGACAACTGGACAAATAGAAGCTTAAAACACATCGACAATCTGTCACAGATCTAGAATAAATCTAAAATAAGTTGCAGGAAACAGTTTCCTGCTTCCACATCCAGCAGTTACACAACAATGTTCTCTCTTTTAGCTCTGTTTTTGGTCTCCACCACCTCCTGAGGGAAATATCTGTCTCTTTAGCTGCTAAATGCTCCACTATTGCTTGTTTAAATAAAAACAAAGACAAAACTAGGAGCTAAAAGAGGCTAAAAACCTCCGTAGAGCTGCATAGATGGTGACGATTCCCTGAGGGGTTTATGATTATGACGTTCACATCGCAGATAATCATTAGATTTATTGTTAATATAAATGTAGTGCATGTCTAAGAGGAGCTGATCTCCCGGTGCAGCGTTCGCTCAGCCTTCCGGCAGCTCTCTCTCCTCACACCGGATAATAATAGTTCACATTTGGTGAGAATTGCACAGAGAGCCTCGAAGGAAACACAGAGCTGACTGGGCTGTTGGTGCAGCAGCGTCTTGCCAGCACAAGACAGTCGGTGTGAGTTTAAAGCGTTGGTTTAAAAGTTGTAATCGTAAGCATATGCACCGCAATCTGTTCTGTTATTTATTGGTGCGCTAATCACCGAGCACACCAACATTTCTCTCCCTCCGCCGGCACGAGCAGCTCGCATGAATCTGGAAGGATTTCACAAGTAATACTTCATAGGCTAATCTCACTCCATGACTCTAATTAACGCATCATTAAAAGCATAATTCAGATAATTATAATTTCTCACTTTTTAAATGAGGAGATGGAGGAGAAGGGGAAGGGTGTCTGAGGAGCCAATTTAGTGAGTGAAACAGATTCTGAGGCGAGCGGGTGGGTGGCGAGAGAAGCAGCTCCACGCCGTAAAGAGAGAAGTGAGACTGGAGATCACATCAAAACAGGTCTCACGTGATCTGGAGCCGAGCCCGGCGCTCACCTCACCTCACCAACACTAACAGGTTTCATCCCGGAGACGTCGCGGCGCGGCGCAGCCATTCTTTAAGGGAATTTAGGGGTTTTACACAAGTTTACATTCGACAGTTGATATTTAGACTTTCTATGAGCTGATTTTAGACACTTCTGCACCAGAGTTTGACTCCTGGTTCGTGTTTCCATGTCAAACCCGTCGTGGTCCGGTGCACGCAGGATACACGGTATGTGGAGTGATGAACGTAACGCAGAACCAAAGTTCACAAGCGCGAGTTCCGCCCGGACGCGTGCTACATGAGGTTAATACAACAAGCTGATTGGTTTTTGGCCGTCAGTTTTTGGTCCTCTCTATCTTTTGTTTTTGTCGTCACTATCTTAGTTTTTAGGCCTTCGCCATCTTGGTTTTTAGGCCGTCGCCATCTTGGTGTTTAGGCCTTCGCCATCTTGGTTTTTAGGCCGTCGCCATCTTGGTGTTTAGGCCTTCGCCATCTTGGTGTTTAGGCTGTTGCCATCTTGGTTTTTAGGCTGTCGCCATCTTGGTTTTTAGGCCTTCGCCATCTTGGTGTTTAGGCTGTTGCCATCTTGGTTTTTAGGCTTCGCCATCTTGGTTTTTAGGCCTTCGCCATCTTGGTGTTTAGGCCGTCGCCATCTTGGTTTTTAGGCCTTTGTCATCTTGGTTTTTAGGCTGTCGCCATCTTGGTTTTTAGGCCTTCGCCATCTTGGTGTTTAGGCTGTCGCCATCTTGGTTTTTAGGCCTTCGCCATCTTGGTTTTTAGGCCTTCGCCATCTTGGTTTTTAGGCCGTCGCCATCTTGGTGTTTAGGCCTTCGCCATATTGGTGTTTAGGCCTTCGCCATCTTGGTGTTTAGGCCTTCGCCATCTTGGTTTTTAGGCCGTCGCCATCTTGGTGTTTAGGCCTTCGCCATCTTGGTTTTTAGGCCTTCGCCATCTTGGTGTTTAGGCCTTCGCCATCTTGGTTTTTAGGCCTTCGTCATCTTGGTTTTTAGGCTGTCGCCATCTTGGTTTTTAGGCCTTCGCCATCTTGGTGTTTAGGCTGTTGCCATCTTGGTTTCTGGCCTTCGCCATCTTGGTGTTTAGGCCTTCGCCATCTTGGTTTTTAGGCCTTCGCCATCTTGGTGTTTAGGCCTTCGCCATCTTGGTTTTTAGGCTGTCGCCATCTTGGTTTTTAGGCCTTCGCCATCTTGGTTTCTGGCCTTCGCCATCTTGGTGTTTAGGTCTTCGTCATCTTGGTTTTTAGGCCTTCGCCATCTTGGTTTTTAGGCCTTCGCCATCTTGGTGTTTAGGCCTTCGCCATCTTGGTTTTTATGCCATCACCATCTTGGTTTTTAGCCACCGCCATCCTGTTTTTGGGCCTCACCATCTTGGTTTTGGGCCGTTTTTAGCAACTTGAGCAACTTTCATAGGAATGAACGGGGCCCCGCCTCCAACGCTGTATCCAGTTCTCTTAATACATCCGTGGCTCTACCGCGGCCTGTCGTGAGCTATGAACATCTTTACAACGCTAATAGTTGCTTGCTGCTATATTAATATATTAATATTCTGTATGTCGGATTGAGAACCTTTAAAGAGATTCATGTTTTTAGGAGCGTCTGGTTTCATCACCTGCTCGGCGCTGAAACAACGATGCGTCCACACACTCTGTTTGCTAATGAGGATGTTTATGAGCAGCTGATGAATTCAAACTGTTACAGCAGTGTGTGTGTGTGTGTGTGTGTGAGTGTGTGTGTAGATTTCAGGTGTGTGATGTCATCAGGAGGCGCTGCTTCCTGGCGACCGTCCAAATCAATTATCCCACCTTCACACGGCTCAGCTCCCTCATCAGAGGTGTGAACGAGGTAAGCATCTCTCTCTTCCACGTTTCACGCTTTGTTGTGTTTGTAAAGCTGCACTTTTAAAAAGAAGGACGACTCCACTAAAATAATAAAATAAAGTATTAAACACTCACCGTCTGCAGGCGTGAACGGCGTCTCTGAAGGTCTGCAGCGGCGTCCTTCGTGGAGGACGAGAGCTGAGGGTTCTGGGTCCTGGTCCAGAGAGAAAACAGGAACTCATGAGTTCAACAAAGCCTCATCAGATGTACTGTAATATCCACGGTGCTCCTCGTTCTTCACAGCAGCTGAAGTACTTCTATTGTCTGCTACTTTCTACTTCTACTCCACTACATCTCAGAGGGAAATATTGTACGTTTTACTTCACTAAATGTATCTGATAATTTAAAGAGAGATTCAGATTAATAACACAAAATATAATCAACTAATAATAACGCAAACTAACTAACCAATGCAGCGGTAGATCAGCAACTCTCCTGTTCTGAGAGGTTGAATTACTGCTTTTGTGAACGGAGTCTGGTGAAATTTACATTGTGTGATCTACACTTGATAAAGACCAGCGATCAGCGACCTGCGTCTCTTTAGCTCCTCTCCAGCGGCTCCCTGTGGATTTATAAAAACATTTGTGGAAATGAATAACTGTTCTTTTGTTTACATTTTCATTTTTATTTATCATAGTTGTAGGTCTATGGTATGACGGAGTATTAGGGCCACATTAAGGAAAAAAAAATAATCTGAGATTTCGAGGATAAAGTTATAATATTATAAAGTAGTAATTTTACGTGTTATTTTCTTTTTTTCTCGTAAACTTCTGACTTTATTCTCGTAATATTACGACTTTTTTCTCGTAAACTTATGACTTTATTCTCGTAATATTACGACTTTTTTCTCGTAAACTTATGACTTTATTCTTGTAATATTATGACTTTATTTCTCGTAAATTTATGAATTTTTTCTCTTAATATTACGACTTTTGTCTGGTAAACTTCTGACTTAATTCTCGTAATATCACGACTTTATTTCTTGTAATATTATGACTTTATTGTGTAAATCTCAGATGTTTTTTCCCTCAGTGTGGCCCTAATACTCCGTAGTACATTGTCTCTTTGGCCCTCACTGCATTAGACTTATATACTATATACTTAGACTATAAACTGTGTTACCTTCATCACAATGATCAGATGTTTTACGGCTCCAGACAGATTTTTTTTTTGCCTAAAATGTCTCTTTTGATAGTAAAGGTTGCTGACCCCTGATATAAACCAACATAATGCATTTTTAGTGTGTGTTGTCTAGTGGCACACATAGTGGACACAGGAAGTGGTGCAAAATTTACAATCAGTCATTTCCTGTGCCGCTCGATCCACGCAGGAAATGACGTCTAAATTGTGCTTGCAATGTCCGATGGTCACGGAAATGCACATTTCTTTCTCTTTTTTGTGAGGTTATATTGTCATGAGGTCACCATATTGTCGTGTTTGCGTATTTGGCCGGTGTTAAATTACATTTAATGAATAAATAAGATACTACAGGAGATGAATGTGAGTCTTCCTCCTCCTCTTCTTCATACCTCAGTGAAACGTGAACACAGACATGAGACACACATTGATATCATTCAGCGTGACTTACACTTCCAGAGGACATCATTATCTCTGATGTCCATCGAGGATCAACGTCCATAAATCTGCATAGAAATCATAGAAACAGAATGAAGTGTATTAGCTGCATTATCATCTCATTATTAAGCCTCAGTGTTCAACACTGGTCTGGTGTCAGATGCAAAGCTGAAGGCTAAAACAGGATTAATAACACAGGTGATAAAATATACAACATTCCCTCCAAAAAAACACAAATCTTTACGCACACAACGACATCAACATGATCTGAGACCAGCAGCCGTCCTCATTATGAGCTCCGCTTGTTTGTTCTTCTCACCTGTCGGAGAGATGGAGGTGTCAGCTCCGCCGCCTCAGGTGAAAAGATGATGTCACCTTCCCTCCATCGACCTTCTCCTCCTGAACAACCACCAACGCCACCATCACCACCATGATTCACACACACGCCGCTCTACCTGAAGACTGGAAACAAAAAGATGGAGGAATTTCACACTCAGGCTGAGAAAAGGTGTTTTTCACTCATTGTTTAGTTTAATTGGAGAATTTGTTTTCAGAAGATTCAGATTGTTTCTCTTAAAGACGAAGAAGAAGAAGAGTCTCAAGATGGACGCTCGCTGTAGGAGACATTCACCGATAATAAAGAGGAGATGGAAGACGAAAGGTTACTGATGAAAAGTTGATTTTGACAACTTTTTGTTTTGTTTTTACATCCTGGTTCAACGCTGCTTAAACATCCAGAATCATTTAAACAGCTAAATGTTTAAATGTTTAAATGATTGCTCTCTATAGTGTCAGCAGGACGGTTAAATGTAGGGGACGTAAACAGAATTAGACAAAAGGCTGTTTTTCATCTGTAGTTCCTGGACAAGGTGTTACAAAACACCTCATAGAATACACAGAAAACAATTTAAATCCCTCAATGTACTCACACAGAATCAGACACACAGCTAAAAACAAGCACAACAACGCTGAACAAACATGCTACATGCTACATGCTACATGCACAGATACAAATAACAATGACATTTGTAAACAGTAGGACAATAGTGCAATGTATGGAGGACGAAAACTGCCAAAATAAATAAATAAATAAATATTTCATTGAATGTAGCAAAATACATTATTAAAAATAAATAAATAAATAAGAAAGATAAAATGTGAAATAAATTGATATTTCTGTTTTAATTTGCCTCTTTATTGATCCATCTTTGTATTAATTCCTTTATTTATTTACTCTTCTGTTTAATTTCCCCCTTTATTTATTCATATATTTATTTTTTATTACGTATTTATTAATTTATTATTTATTTTAAATGTATTTATACATTTCTTTTTTATTTCTGCACGATTTAAATATGTACATATTTATTTATTTATCGAATCATTTATTTATTTATTGATTATTTATTTTTTATTTTGGCAGGTTTCGTCCTCCATACAACGGTGCAGAGAGGAACAAATATGCATTGTTTAATGTAACCGGTTTATATACATACGGATAACATAACATTGGATATAACTGTCAGTTTGTATGTATATATATGTATATTTGTATGATTTGGAAGTTTAGAAGTCATATTAATGACTTCATAGTTCGTGCACACATTGATTTGATTTAGAAACCCAAACTCTGGTCCAGTGGAGGACAAACTAACATATTTTATTTACTTACTGTGGTCAACTGTCCACAAAGAGAACAGAGGATTGTGGGTAAACGTCTCCTCTGTGGTTAAAGAAGGATTAACTGTGTTTTAATGTGTGTTTATCCTCCACTTCACTTTCTGCAGCAGGTTACAGGTCTGCTGGGCCACATGGGATCTATCACTTCCTTGTTGTGATGCGTTTCCTGTTGAAACAGGAAGTTGGGTGGAACCAGTCTGTAAACAGAGAAACAGGCAGCTTCATTTAATAGGAGCAGGATTAGTACCTTAATCTAAATACATAAATTAATACTTTTACTTTAACTACATTTAGCTATACAATTAATACATTTTCTTTAACTACATTTAGTACATTTTACTTCACAATGAATACTTTTAATTCAAATAGTATAAGCACATTGCACTTCACAATGGATACTTTTACTTTAACTACATTTAGCTGCACAATTAATACTTTTTCTTTAAGTACTTTAACTACATTTTACTTAACAACAAATCACAAATTCACTTTTAATTTAAGTACATTCTACTTCATAATAAATACTTTTCCTTTAACTAGTTTAAGCACATTTTACTTCACAATGAATACTTTTAAGTACATTGTGCTTCATTTTACCTTAACTACATTTAGCTGATAATACTTACATACTTTTACATTAAGTACAATGCACTTAACAATGAGTACTTTTACTTTTAGTACTTTAAGCACGTTTTACTGCACAATTAATACTTTTACTTTAAGTACTTATGAATACTTTTACTTTAAGTACTTTAAGCACATTTTACTTCACAATTAATACTTTTCCTTTAAGTACTTTTACTTCATTTAGCTGATAATACTTACGTACTTTTATTTTAAGTACATTTTACTTCACAATGAATACTTTTACTTTAGTAAGGTTTGAATACAGGACTTTTACTGGTGGTATTAGTACTTTTACTGCAGTAAAGGACCTGAATACTTCTTCCAGCACTGTTAGAGAAGAATCAGATAGAATCTCAGCGTTCTGCTGAATCTTTGACTTCTGTCGTCTTTAAAAACTAAAACATCTGAGCCTCGAACTTGAACAATGAACCAGCTGGAGATACAATAATAGTCGAGGACAGACGCTGTGTAAAGGAAAAAGTATTTTGGCTTAAAATAACTACGTTTGAAAAGTGTAACGTTGTTTTGACATGTGATGTAAACCCGCTGTCTATACTACATCGCCTGACTTCTGTCTTCTTTTATTCCTTCTTTTGGTGATCCACCATGTGAATTGATGATAAAACCTACTAGTAGGTGTAGCAGGCCCCTGCTGACCCACATCTATGAGGCTGATAACCTCTAATAACACCCATTTAATGAGCTGATAACAGTCGAACCGGCTGGTACTTTTAAAATGCAGTACAGGAAATGGAGAGACCGGAGTAAAGGCAGTAGAACCTGAACTAATTCAGTAGATATAATCTCTCTCTCTCTCTCTCTCTTTTATCACGACGAGTCCAACGTTTTCCTTCCAGAATGTACCGGAGACATTTCTGCTGCTGCTTCCCTCCGTCCTCCAGTAGCTCGAGTGTTTTCTGCGTTTGGCTGCTGAAGGCCTGGCGCTGCAGATGGCCGGCTCGCGCCCAGTCCGAAAATTTTCTTCCACACAAGATGTCTGGACCGGCTCCCGCTCGCCAACGGCCGGCTGCAAACACAATGACGAACGTCCAGTCACTTCTTCTTCTCCTTCTTCTTCTCCTTCTTCACGGAAAACCCGATGTGAGCGAACGGGCCGAGTCGACATTTCACCCTCCACCTGCTGCAGGAGTCTGAGACGTGCTGTTATTCATCCCTCCTATAAATAGATGGATGGAAAGCAGGACAGCTCATAAATAACCGTTTGTCAGAGTATTTTAAGAGGACGGAAGTACTGAATCAGTGAATGAACGCTGGCGTCATTTCTCCTTTCAGATGTCATTAAAATTTAGCAGAAAAGAGGGTAAACTTTAGCTTCGTTTTACTCCAGTTTCCTCTCTGTTTTCTCTTCCAAATATCTCTTTAAAAGCACAATTATCTGTAATAATTTCATGCCATTAACCGTGTCATCAGTGTAGGTGTCTTCTGTGTTTTTCCAGTGATTTTTACATTCTTGGATCAGCACGTTTCCATTGTTCTCCAGCGTTTGGAGGGATAATTTGTGCTTCCCCTCCTCTCATGGTGGGTGTGTGAGGCCTGACCCAAACAGACGACGGCGGTGAGAGCCCAGCTTCCTCCCAGATGATGTGGTCGGACGTGGGAAGCGGCCGAGGCCGAAGGATGCCGGCGGCGGTGGGAGTTTGGCCCGGTCCGGCCTGACGTCGCCGTGTGGGCGTCAGTCTGGATCTGGGCTTCCGGACAGAGTGGACGGTGGAGGTTTGGTGGACGGATCACGGATGAATGGAGGTCGCTGTGGGCTGGAGGACGGTGTTGGGAGGAACTGTCTGTGTGGGCGTTTAGCCCGACCAGTGAGGTCCAGTTTGGCTGAACTGGTTTCAGGGTTGTGGTCAGTCAGCTCAATGAACTTCAGCTCTTCTGCATTGTTTTCAGCATACAACAGTTCCTTAAAATACTGTAATATCATCACTGACCGCGTGAGAGAGGCAGAAGAAAAGTCTGACATATGTCCAAAAAAAAGTCTGAAAATGTCAGAAAATAGTAAAAAAAATGTGTCCAAAATATTTCAGAAAAATGTCCGAAGTAAAATAAAAAAAAGGTAGAAAAATGTCAAAAAAGTAGAAGAAAGACAAAATAAAAGTCTGACATATGTCCCAAAAAAGTGCAAAAAATATCAGGGAAAAAGTAAAACAAAATGTCCAAAAAATGTCAGAAAAAATGTTGAAAAAATGTCAGAAAAAGGCAGAATGTATCTCCAATATGTTCATTTAATTTTTTGATAATTTAATGGCTTTTTAATTCTCTAAGCTAATAAGCACAAAATACTATCATGCAGTGCGCAAAAGATATTTGATCCATGTTTTGCACAAACAACATAAAAACTAGAATGATGTCGGTCTTAAAACTCAACTTGGACACGAGGACCTTCTTCACGCCTCAGTGACAAAGTCCACTAAATGATCACCATCCAGCTGACTGGCAGTAAATCTAGATCTGGATCATGTTTTCAGACCAGAGACAAACATCTCCAGTTTATTATCCAGTTATCTGAAGTGGATCAAACATAGATCCAGTACAGCGTGTCGTTCTGGCGCTGGGAGGAGTTGGTCAGCAGCCCAGTTGGCCGTCATCTTCATCTCCATTAGTTCTTCAGGAGGAATCAGGAACATATGGAGGACATGAGATGAACCACACCGGGGGAATACTTCATAAACACCAGTAGATTATTTCTTTAAGCTCTCTAGAGGGTCTCGTGTTTAATCATTTACAGAACGGACGCAGCCAGTAACCGATGAAGAGGGAAGCCAGTGACGAAGGCCAGGACTAAATCAAGCCTGTGTTACAGTAGCTATATGGTGCTGTACATTATGTTCAACTGCACCATCCAGACATCATACTAAAGCTATAAGGAATAAAAATTATGTAAATATGTATTTAGTTACGACCGGTTCTCACTACCAACTCGGTCAGTGCCCATCGGCGTCTGATACAGACACACAGAGGCACCCTTCAGTGTCTGTATGAGACGCACCAGGATTTCAACAAAATAATAATAACAAATGTACGAAAAATGTCCAAAAAAAGGAAGAAGAAAGGCAAAAGAAAAGCCTGAAAAATATGCCAAAAAAAGTCCCAAAAATATCCGAAAACAAATGTCAGAAAAAAGCTGAAGAAAAGTCAGAAAAAGGTCCAAAAAAATGTCCGAAAAATGTCCACAAAAAGATAGAAGGCAAAAGAAAAGTCCAACATATGTCAGAAAAAAAACAAACGTATTTCTTTCTGTATCTTTTATTTTTGCATTTATTTTTTATTAGTTTATTTTGTATTTATTTATATTTATTTTTAAATGTATGTATTTATTTATGTGTTTATGCATTTATTTATTTATTTCTGCACAGTTTTCCCTTTGCATATAACCCCTTATTTATTTCCCCAAACGTATTCATTTCTGTATTTATTTTTGCATTTATTTTGTATTTATTTATATATTTTTTTAAATGTATGTATTTATTTAGGTGTTTATGCATTTATGTATTTATTTATTTATTTATACAGGATTTTCCCTTTGCATATAACCCCTTATTTATTTCCCCAAACGTATTTATTTCTGTATTCTTTTCTTTATGTAACCACACAAAATAATGTCATTAGCTACTAACTCTTGGCCTTGAAGTAATGGTAGGTTTCTACTGTAAGTAGTAAACCAGTTAGCCATACATGCTAACAGCAGATAAACTGCTGCTTCAAGCCAGGTTTTAGTTTTTAGTGAGAGTTCATTTGCTGCAGAGATTTATGTTTTTGTTGATGTGTATATTTGGACGTGGCTGGTTTTGTGTTTACTACTGAGCACTGAGTTTTACTTTGAAAAACATCAATACTTTCCTGCAGTGTTGAACCGATTGTGCAGCTTCAGAGCTTCATGCCACTTTGAATAAATGTGTTTACACTGAGAGACTCTGTGATCACATGACTAACACCTCTCGTCCTCTGATCTGCAGTCAAACCTCTGCGGCTCTTTTCTCGTGTTTCTGGTTAACCGGTCGCCACAACGCTTGTCGTGAACAAAGACTGACAATAAACGATAAACAAAGACAACAGTTCACAGTTACTGACAACCGGGCGTCTGTCACTCATAAACTGCAATTATCAGTTTCCCACAGATTTACTGCTGCCAGAGCGATTAAACCGCAACAGAGACACGGTGAGATAACGTCTTTAGATCTTTATCTTCGTCAGATGATTCATGGCGAGGAGCTGCAGGGACTCGAGGCGCTGCAGACTCACGTCTCAGTCGACAGACAGCAGGAAACTCTCTCGGCCGCCGTTAAAAAGTGGATTTTTAAAATAGAAAAATGAAGCTTCGTTTACAGTCTGAGAGCCTCGTGGAGTAAACAGCGTTTGGTTTTTGGCAGGTGTTAATTTTTCAGCCATGAGGGGAAACCTGCAGGCATGCAAACTCATTTTCACATATTATGTCAAAATTCCTAATTATAGATGGTAATTAGTGTCACGAGCTGATACCAGGAAGGTTTTTTTTGGGGGTTGCATGATGTCCGTGCAGAGCTTTACTAACGTACAGGAGGAGCGAACACGTGTGCAGCTGCTGCATGTCGAGCCATGAAGCAGGAAACAGCCTTCAGGCGGCATCATGTAACTGTAACATCCTACCTGTAAATCTGTCCTGTCACTCTCTCTCTGGTCTGTCTGGTCTCTGCTGTCTGTCAGAAAAAAGGCAGAAAAACACAAAAAGTTATAAACACACTAAAGAACCAGACGATGGAGGCGTTTTTAAATGCTGGTGAGAGATCAAGCTTCATTTCAAACGTGAAAAAATACTGCTGAAATGTTCAAAACTTAAACATCCAACAAATCATAAAC